>CACVBS010000060.1:3502-29069 GCA_902728275.1 Cyclocybe aegerita | reverse complement strand
CTATGAACATAGCCTGGAAAGAAGTTTTTGGCGAAGTAGTCGAGATCTCAGCTCTTCTGGCATGGTAGGGCATACAATGATCATAGGATTACCACTGCTGTCCTCAATCTGGAGGATTTTGCTGGAGTAGATTAGATACCTCAGGCTGATCTTAATCTGAAAAAAATTAGACATACTGGTCCAGAATTTTCATGTTGATAGATGTCCAGTGTTTTTCGCTTTCGTGTTTTCCTGTCTGGAGCTGTTTATGAAGCTAAAGACTATTTAGAAAGACAGGTAATTGAAATTGGTTTTAAGGGACTAACTCTGGTCTGAAGCTCTTCCAACAATTGTGGACGATCAGCGGCAGCTGCATATTGACAATGTTTTTGAGTATACCGATATTTATCTTTGGTATTGTCTGGCTTGTAGAGAATCTTGACATTATCGGGATGAGAGGAATTAAAGAGAGTTTTTATTGTGTAGATGTTTGAATCCTTGGAGTTGATATACTGAAAAGTGGGGGCTTCTAGGAATATTGTCTCATCTTCTTGTTCAGATAGAGGAGATGGGCATTCAGTCAGTGAAGTGCTTCTAGTCGGTGAGGAAGAGCAGCGAGTAGGTGAAGAGGCAAAGCTTGGAGTAGAAGACTGGCAAGAGGTTGTGGTATAAAGCACTTTGTTCATAACATGATAGGGCATTGATACCAGATAAATAACTGGAGAGTAACATCTGGACCAGAAGACTGGATCTCTTAGTTTAAGAAAAGCACTGAAATGAATTTAGAAATTACTCCAGAGAATTAACCATGATAAATGACTTACTTATATGTTAAACTGTCAAAAAAATTGTCAGAAAGTCGGAAGTTGGAGGCATCAATATCGGAAGGAAGATTGGTCTGGTCAAGCATCTCATACGAGAACATGGTGGAGAATCTGATGGGATATCGTCGTCTGAGAGTGTCAATTGCTGGAATAAGGTCCTGAATTACCAGACTGCCAACCGGGGAGCCTAAGAAGCAGATTAACTCGACTACAATAATAAGAACTGAGAAAATACCTGGTTTAGGAGAACGTATCATGCTCGATAGATGAATATAGTCATCCAGTGGTATTGATCTCATAGGTGTTTTAGCGCTAACATGGGCAAAAAGTGCCAAAAGGTATATGCTACCTAACTTGGAGTCAATACTGCTTCTAATGCGAAAAGAGCAACTTACCAGCCCCAGAGATGAGGACATAGTGCCCACTGTCTTCAACAAAGCGCATTCACTCACGAACGACAATATCACTCTTCATGTTGGTAAGAAGAGGTGTTATCTGCATTGAGAATTGATGACAGAGGCTAATATTTCTTTCTAAGTAAGCCATTCAGAAAAAAGACAAAATAAAATCACACCTAATGATCTTGGACTGGAACTGCATGCACCCCATCATATAAATGAAAAAAGCAGCAACAGCCAGTTTTTCTGCTCTAAGGCAGCATTGAGCAATCTCCTCTACAGAATTGACGATGTCTTGAGGAATACCACCAGCATCTGGTCCTTCAATCAGAGACTGAGCATGGTGTATGTCAAGAGGATCCCAAGGAGAGGAAATTCCACAGCCCAGAGAACGAAACATCTGCTCAATAGGGTGCAGATCTTCACCAGAAGAGCGGTCACAGATTATCTTGGCCTGCTTTGCTATCTTCTCGAGCAACTTGTGCATAGGTCCACTGAGCTTGTGAACCTCAGCCATTCCACTGCCAGCAAGACTCTCCGCAAGTGACGCCGCTGCCACAGCTTGGGTAGGTGGGCCATAAACCTGCCCACTTGAATCAATGTTGGGGGTCTCTTGATTATCAACATTGTTGGAGTCTGTAGCTCCAGCACCGTGGTGGCTGTCAGGGTCATCTTCTTGGTTGTTCTCATCGTAACATGCAGGCTCAAAGCTTTCTCGGCAACGTTCAACAGAAGTATCATTGGCATTTCCACAACGAGTCATCACATTATACGACCATGGAGGTGGGGCCATACCACCACCATGGTTGCAGCTGCTACCTCAATGACAACGACAACGACAACGGTTGTTGCCAGACCCAGCCCCACCACAAAGCCTTGAAGTTTCCTCTCCTGCCCCAGGTCGGTATTCATCGTCATCTTCCCCATCCAGCTCCTCCCCACCATCCAACTGCCCATCCTCGTCTGCCCCATCAACCTCCATGCTCTCAACTTGACTCAATGCTACCATGGCCTGTATCCGAGTCGAGGGGTAGTTATCCAGTGGGTATCGCATGCGTGAACGACCACGATGTCCATGGGTTGAACAATCCCTAGAGCTGTCTGGTTACAACTGGCAACAGTTTCGGGGCAATGGGGTACTGAGGGACAAGCTCTGCCACCTTCGCTGTGGGACACAGGGTTGAATACTTGAGGTCCAGTGTTCAGGGTTTCCGGCAAGGCAGCTCAGAGACAAAGGTGCCACAGGACTTGCTGATTGTGAGCGTTGGCGGGTATTTGCAATTTCCGAGTGGGAGAGATGAAAGGGAGAGTGGAGATACAGGTCCGACATGGGGCTGAGAGCGCCACGAGGAGTGGCTGGGTCAACACCAAGGAAATGAGGAGATGGGGTCAGTGGAAATATATCGTCATCCTTGTCCCAAAAATTTGATGCTTTGGAAGAGATCTAGATGACCAAGAAGTCAGAACTATAGAGAAAATGTAGCACATGAAGGCAATGAACTCACTGATTGGACAGGATAATGGTCGGCAGGAGGGGGAGTTTGCCATGGATCATCCAGACCGTTGATGCTCTAAGAAATGATTAACATGTTAACTTTATTCACAGGCCAAGATACTCACTGCAAGAAATTGTGAAGGAGAGGGTGCAAAAGATGGGGTGGCAGGTGTTTGCCGCACACATGCCTCAATCTTCATTGAGGCTGCCATAAGAATATCTGGAAGTTCCGTGTCGTTTCTGAGATACCGAGCGAGTGCCAGGCACTCAGGACTTGAGAGAACAACAGGTGGCATGCACAAGTTGACAGCGGCATTGAGTGTTTGAGACAAGTGGGGACACAGTGCGAGTGCTGACCAGTGGAGTCGATGGTTGAACGTTGAAGACTTGAAGTTGAAGTTGGAACAGACTTGTTATGGAGTCATGTGATACTGTCACAGACATGACATCGCATCATCTCGTTTGTTGATTCTCTCCAAGTCTCTTCACCCCATGCAAATCCAGCGTCAGGCTGACGCTGGATGGCAGGCAATTTGACCCTGCACGGCTCTCTCCTTATCTTGTCCATGTCAAGGCACTGATCACAGGTTCTGGAAGGGATCAAGGTGAGTCCTTTTTCGTGTCTTTTATCCTTCGCATTCTGAGATCAACTCCCTCATCGTGCAGATCCTATGCATATTCACTGGCTCGTCACCACGAAAGTCCAGTTTACACCCAGAGTCGCGTGAACTATGATCACATGATGAGTCTGAGGGTGTTCCCACCAAAGCACCCACATCCTGCCCCCCTGCTCCAACTACCGCCCGCCTCCACCACTTCCAGAACCCCAGACAACGTTATCACATATCGATCCCCCCACCTGTCTCCCTTGTCTACGCGGACAAGCACAGCACACACCCAGTGATGCCGAACTTGCACTTTTGGGGTCGTTTTGCTGCTCCATTCACCCATTCACCCCCCACCTTCATCCTTCCCACCTCCAGCATCCACCAACTGCCCATCCTCTGCCTTCCATTACCCTCCAACACACCTACAACCCTGTGAACGAGTGAATTGCGGACCCAATGACATCGAACGAGCAGGGGCTCTGTCCACTCACAAACCACTACTGCTGCCCCTTTTGCCTCCTTCTCCCAGTACCACCCTTTTGCCTCCCACTGCCCTCCAGCGACAAGCCCATGACCTGCGGACGACCACAACACACCCCCAATGATGCTGAACTCATATGTTCAGCAGCATTTTTCGGGTTCCATCTGCCCACAAACCCCTTTCTGCGCCCTTCTCACCTCCTGCAACCACCACCACCATCCCTCCAGGATCCACTGCCCCACGACACACCCATGACCTACAGATGACCACAGCAAACGTCAAACGCCATCAAACGTGCTGATTCGACATTGTTTTCGTTGCCGTCTATCCATGAGCCGCCACCGCCGCCCTGCCGCCTCCTTCACCCACGACTACCTGTCCTTCGCCTTCCACCGCCCTCCGACACCCGTATGCAGCCATGTCCGCTACATTTCTATATCAAACACTGTATTTTTACAGGGTAGCCTCATAGATCAGGACTGTGTTTTTACAGTCCACCTCCCAAGGGACAACGGAATGCCTTTGCCGGGTGTGCCGGGGCTCGCAGCTGTGGGCGGGACCTGTCAACACACACAAACAATGCAGGAAACAGTGTCTGAACACTGTTCCTCGTCGTTTGTGGTGCTCCCACCCCCATTTTCGGTGGGGAAAAGGTGCCAACAATGAAGAAACATATTTCCTCGTCGTTGTGCACCATTTCCCCCACTGTTGGGGTGGCAGGATAGGCTGGATTGGGAGGGGCAATCTGGATGACGCGGCCTTTTCTTCGGACATCAGTTATTTTTAGAATTTACTGTAAAGCTTCTGAGGGCCTTAGGCAAATAATGCTCGTTGTTGTCTATTACGATGTCCAGCAAGCTCGGACATCCTCACAGAACACCAAAAATATGACAAAAAATCTTATTAAATTATAATGAAATAAGTACAACAGAGCAGGTGGCTCTACTAGCCACCTGCTCCGAGATAGAGATAAAATGAGCAGAAATGGCGTGCCATTGCGCCGTTTCTGCTCGGGTGGATGCTGCGCTGCGCTCGCCGTATTCGCCCTCCTGCCGTGCTCCTCGTGCTTCCCTTGCCTCATGGTGGGTTGTGCTTGGCTTTGTCTTGTGCTTGCTCCCACTCACACTGCGATCATCTTCAAGCTGCGGTTGTCCTTGCACTGTCATCGTCCTTGTGCTGTGCTCGTCATACTCGTGCCATGGTCATGGTTGGCACCATGGTCATGGTTGGCACCATGTTTGTCCTTGCGCGGTGTTTTCCCTCACCACATTGTCGCCCTCGCCTCGTCATCTCCCAGTCATCGCCACCGTCATCGCCCTGTCGTCGCCCCATCCTCCTTGTTGCCCCGTCCTCATCCTTACCCTGTCCTCGCTCTGTTGCCATCCTCCTTGTTGCCCTGTCCTCGCCCCATCGCCTTCCTCATCGCTGCCCAATTGTCGTCGCTACCCTGTCCTTGTCGTCACCCTGTCCTCGTCCTCGCGGGCCCGTCCTCACCCTGTCATCACCCCGTCGCCCTCCTCGTCCTCGCCTTGCTGTTGTCCTCACCCTGTTGTCGCCCTGTCCTTGCTCCGTCCTACCAGCTGTTTAGTCCAGGCAGCAGGTGCGTTTGCGAGGCTGGAGTGCACATGGAAGGGGAAGAGGTTGGAGAGGTTGGCAGGTTGGGAGTGCTTCCCACCCCATCTGAATGTTCCATGACATCTCTAAGATGCCGTGGCTCCCAGGATGGGGGAAGTGGAGGAGAGGAGAGGGAGATGAGGAAAGGCGGCAGCGAGCATTGACAGGAGGAAGGAGGGTGGAAGGACAAAGGGCATCGCCCTCATCCCTGTTGAGGGGAAACACGAGTGTGAGAGGCGAGAGAGCTGGGAGGCAGAGAGGGCAGAGAGTTGATTAGGGTGGTCAGAGGGGTGTTCATAGTTGCCCACATCCCTACTCGAGGGGAGGGGTGCGCAGCATTCAAGTTCGAGGGGCTGTGGGCAAATCGGCGTCGTCATTGATGGCGGGGCGAGCAGCGACGGGTGGGGCTAAAATTCGGAGCGTGGGCGATAGCGCGTCATCAAGGGAGAGTGGGAGGAGGAGGAGGGGGCTGGCCCACATCCCTGGAGAAGGGGAGGGGCGCACGGCAGGAGCAAGTCGAAGCACCACATCATCTGTGACACAGGCGGGCGCTGACATGATAAAACAAAGTAATTAGTCAATGAAAACAATAAAAAGTACTTTACATACCTTTTAGAGACGTTTTCGGGGCTGGATGGCCAGTGGGAGAGGTGGAGGGAGATGTGGGCTGGTGTCGAGACAATGATCAACATTGTTGATCGCGTTTCGGCTGTTGCCACATGGGTTCCGATTGGCTGTTGACCCTTCGGTCTGAGTCCCGTCTTCCATCTTTCAAGCAATGGGATGTGTGTGTGCTCACACACAGCTCACTCAGCTACAAAATAAGGATCGGATACAATTCTATACATAGATTACAACATGTACATAGAAATTTGAAGAGATCCCATTACAATTGAGCTCAGAATATAGCTCACACAATGTGTCCATGGTGATTTTGGGACATCGTGCAATACTTACTTGGACGTACAGCAATAAAAAATAGGGAAATCAGACTATATACTCGAATTTTTCAACATAGCATATGTATCCTAAAGTATTAAGGCTTCTTCTAAAGCATTTCCCAGTTTTAAATGTCACATTCTTCAAGTACACACTTCAGCAGTAAGATTTTTGTTGTAATCTAAAGTACCAACACTTCACTTATTCATCTCTACTATACCTATGCAAATTCATGCCATTCAAGTACAGAAAAAAGACTCCAATCTACTTATAGATCAATACTATATAGTTAATTTGCAGAAACAAGCGGCCGATGTCCTTTGGGGGCATCGCCAACATTTTGCTTGACATGGCCTGTAGGTGGGCCGGTGGCTCCAGCCAATGGGACCCCACAGCGGAGTTCGCTGAAACGACAATCAACGGTGTTGAACACCGTTGATTGCTGCTCTCAACTACCACCTGGCATGCCCCGATGACTCAAGACCAGCTACTCTGCTCAGGCTCGTCTTATATAAGGTAAGTAATGTCGTTCTCTATCACTTAAACTACTTATTTACATATTCTATCACTTCAGGGCGTACCCCTTCGCATGTACAACATCTGTCACCCCGCTGCATGCCCCTCCCTTTATGGCGGCCCCTCTTCCCTCAAACCACGCTTCATGCCCCTCCCCTTCAACAAGGGATGTGGGTCTGTGCCTCTGCACAGGCGAGACGGAAACAGGAAGGGAAGTTGAAGTGGAGGCGGCAAGATGCAGGCGATGAGCACTCGTTCTCTTCACATATAAGGTATGTATTGCCGCTCTCTATTACGAAAACTACTTACTTACATATTCTATCACTGCAGGATGGCCCTCTTCGTGTGTACAACACCTGCCACCCAGCCGCATGCCCATCCTGTTCAACAAGGGATATGGGCTGGCATATCTGTATCTACGGCAGCAATCACCTCTTCTCCTTTGCACAACCTCGCCCTCATCGCCCTATTCGCTCCGTGTGCCCCTCCCCTTCAACAAGGGATGTGGGTCGGCGATCTGCATTCATGGCAGACCCACCCCCCTCTCTGCTCTCTCACCATGTACCCCTCCCCTTCCAAAAGGGATGTGGGACAGCTTTTGTTCATCAACGACAATGCCTCTCACCACCCCCTCATCCTACATCGGCGTTGATGACCTCGCCACCACCTCTACCATCTCCCTCCATCATTCTATGACAGGAATGTCAAATGAAGGGTGCGGTGGGACCAGATGAGGACAGGAGCAGGTGGAGGGTGTCCGTTGGCCTGGGGTGTCTAGAGGAAGGTGGCCAGATAGGTCGCAGGGAGGAGGGCACGACCAGAACCCGAGACAGCAATGGCGACGGAGATGGAGATGATATGATGGACGACGAATACAGAGGCGAGACAGCAAGAGCAAGAGCAAGACAACAAGAGCGAATGACAGCCCGCCTTTGCGCTGGGGCTCTTCCCTGCCTCTCCTTGCTGTTGTCACCTCACTGTCACCACCTCATTCGCACCACCTCACCATGCTACCTCCACCCAATTTCGTGGCTGCCCACCCTCAAATACACCCCCCCTTCATTTCCTCCTTGCCACCCACCCTGTTCCCCCTTCTTGTGTCATACAGAGCCACATCATCCAAGAGACAATGTGTAATCTTGTACGACGGGTTTTGGGAAGCGAAAGGGGTAGCATGGGCGGGGGATGGGGAGTAGGTAGACCACTCAGACGGCGGCGAACCAGCCCACCTGATCACGACCCAGCATGGGTGAGAACGACAAGACGAGGAGGTGGAGGAGCAAACATGGGTACGACCACAAGGGGGAGTGAGCATGACCGCCAGGGCAAGGAACAACAACAATGGGTGAGGAATACCAGTCTCAGCAAGGGGTGATGGTACTGATGGCGGATGAGGAATGACAATGATGATGGGTAAAGCAACAGGTGAAGAATGACAATGACAGCAGGTGAAGAGCAACAACGACGGCGGGTGAAGAGCGACAACGACGGGGAAAGATGACAGCAGCAGGTGAGGAGCGACAACAACAAAGAGGGCAACTAGGAAGGGCGAGCAGGGTGAGATGACCCACAAGAGCAAACACACTGCAAGGACCAGCGTGGCGCAAGGATGCAAGGGCGAGCACAGTGCGGGGGGGGGGGGGGGGTAGGCATGGTACATCATGAATCCGAGCAGAAACAGTGTGCTCATGGTACTGTTTCTGCTCTCTTTCTCTCCATCTCACAGCGGGCGGCTGGTAGAGCCACCCGCATAGTGTACTTATTTAATATGATTTTTTTTGTCGCTTTTTGGGGTGCTTTGAGCATATCCAAGTTTGCCGGACACAAGGATGTCTAAAAATAACCGACGCCCGAGAAAAGGCCGCATCATCCAGATTGCCCCTCCCAATCCAGCCTATCCCGCCACCCCAACAGCAGGGGAAATGGTGCACAACAATGAGGAAATATGTTTCTTCATCATTGGCACCTTTTCCCCACCGAAAACAGGGGTGGGAGCACCACAAACGATGAGGAACAGTGTTCAGAGGAACAGTGTTCAGACACTGTTTCCTGCATTGTTTGTGTGTGTTGACAGGTCCTGCCCACAGCTGCGAGCCCCGGCACACCCGGCAAAGGCATTCCGTTGTCCCTTGGGAGGTGGACTGTAAAAACACAGTCCTGATCTATGAGGCTACCCTGTAAAAATACAGTATCTGATGTATTGTTGTAGCTGATAGAAGTGCCATACAACCAGCGGACGACCACCCTGCATGCCCAATGACGCCGAACATCCAAGTTTGGCGGCGTTTCGGTGCATGATTGGCCAACGAGTGGCCACCGCCACCCTGGCTCCTCCTTCACCCACCACCACTTGTCCTTCACCTTCCACCACCCTCCGACACCCCTGCGATCGATGGCATGGAGTTCCCAGCGTTCTCGGAGTACCAGGACGTGTTCTCAGCCCCCCTACCGACATCCATGCTTGTGATATTTGTCAACCCGTTGTGGATACCTGTGCAGCCTGCTCTGTTGAAGATCGCCAAGGCCGCCTATTCTTATTGGAAGGAATGCAGAGTCAAGCAAGGCGGCCACCATATCATACCCACATTAAATGTGAGTGCTCTCATTTTTTTATTTCTTCTCTTTGAACTCATCAAACATGTAGGGCGATGAATCCGACACCCTTAATGAATTCTACATTTGTTTCCGGTGGAGAGAGAGCAAAGCAGTCCGCAAGACAAGGGCACAGCAAGTGACCTCACTTGCTTGCCTGCAGATAGAGTTGAACTATCCGCTTGAGCTCGTGAAGTCGATCCTCATTTGAGAGACACTCAACAAGGAGAATGCCATCCAGGCGCAAGCTCTCTGGGAGAAACGACAAGCATTTGCCAATCTCAAACGCAAATTTCCTTCACTCAACGAGAAGATCAATGAGGAGCTCTTGGTAGACAAGGAACAGCCAGTTAAGAAACTGGAAGTTGTGTACGTTTTATTTCTCTTCGATTTCTTGTGGATGGTATCTGATTTCTTTCTATAGTTGAGTGGGAGGACTCAAGATAAGGACAGATAATCAAGCTTCAACTCCTTGTCCAGAAATTATCATTAGGCCGAAGGAGCGACTTGCGATGATTCGTGAGCAGATCAAGTCGCAGCTGGCAAGACAGAAGGATATTGATCATCACTGGGATGACCAGATTGATGTATGTTTTCATTTATAGGACCTTTACTCTGAAATAGTGCTTACCTCATGTTTCTAGAACCCCTACCAAACCCACCCGGCTCCTTATGCTTGCAGACTCTTCAAATACATACCTCCTCCTGGTGCTCCTGCCTGGCCTTTGTCCAGCTCTGATAAGACTAACAAAGACAGCACCCCTCCATCCCTTCCCCCTCCACACCAATCTCATGCCGCTCATATGTGCTATGGCAGAGGAGGGTGAATCTACCTTGATCGTTGGGATATTATCCGCCTGTCAATAGCCCTCTGTGATTGCCATTCAGTTTTGTTCAACCTCAAAGGTGATGACATAGAAGTCGACAGCAGCATCTGGAGGAGAGATGGAAGTACGACTTGGATGATGTCCCTCCTGTGGGTCCTGAAGGAGCAGATGAGCAAGATCGCATCTTGGTGGATGATTATGGTGTGAAGTAAGTTCATTTGTTGTTGCAGAGTTGACAGTCATCTGAACTTCTCTTCAGGTACCTGCAGCATAGTATGACACTCCACTTAGATCCCGACCACCTACATCTTGTCACTAACCCTACTCTCATCCTTACAAATTCCGAAGGCCGACAACATGCGGCACTGCCATATTGCCTGGAGTTTGTTGACTTCTTTTCCAGGCGATATTTGGTGGGTATGCTACTTTTGACATTCTTCATTTCTTAGTGTTTATTGCTGTCTGTTTCGACCATAATTTTTTTGTTTGATGAGACTGCCTTCTACTCCCACCTCTGCCCTGTTTTCTTTTTCTTTTGGCCTTGTGTTTTCTTTTCTTCTCAGCTATAAGCTCGTTTGTATCGTACCTTTGGTTGCCACAAAATCTGATATCTTTTTCTGTCATTGTACCATTTGATAAGTTCAATTGCATATATGTCCTTAAGCTCAGTAAATCTGCAACATAAGTTTAACATGTGTCGGTAGTGTGGTGATTCCCTTTTTTTTCTATTTGAGAGATTCTCAAGCCCGTGTTCATAATAATAATTTATGAGATTGTCTTTTCCTCTCTTAGTCCTGTGTGAGGAACACTTTGGAGATTCGGTAGAACTCTTGTGTCTTTTCTCATGTGCCCAGTTCTGGTATGTGGTCGGCAACCATACAACTGTCTCTCATATCTCAACTATTACCATCTTTTTTCTTGTAGGCTCTCTTTTCAACAATCTGCATATTCCTCCACTAGCTAATCGATATTTCAACCCACCCTAGATTTATCAACCATGCCTGAAGTAGTCCAGCAAGATGTATTGGACTTCAACACCGACTTTCCAAAGCTGTTCCATCTCTATGCACTCATGGAGCAACAGGAAGAGCTTTCCCTCCTTCAGTACATGGAGGAGCATGCACTTGAGCACAACACCTCTTTTCCTGTGGTTTCATCCATCATAGCATTGGGTAAGTTTCCATTTTGCTGCCTTTCTTCCGTCACTTGAGGATTTGACATCTTCAGGTCCCCGATTTTGTTCCATTCATAATTCTGGAAGAAAAATAAGAGAGAAGTGCTGGATAAATGAAATGGCTAATTGTTTCTGTGAGTTTATTCTTTCTTTGTTGTTAATTTTAGTCTGACAGAAGTCAATCAACAGATTTCCGAAGGAGGCGCAATCAGGACATTGTTGTTCATATAACCATCATTGAGACAGTCTCATGACTAGTTTTTCTGAGTCTGAGCATTCGGTAATGTCCGTTGTTTGTTATTGGCCTACATTCTCTATCAGACATTCCCTGCTTCCTTTGCTATTGCGCTCTCATTTTGCTTTCCCTGTCACTACTCATCTGTTCTCACATTTCCCAATCCAATGCCTTTATACGAAACTTCTGGAGAGTTTCCTCTCCTAGAAAATCAATGCCCTGCCTGTGGACACATCTTCCAGACCGTAAAAGGCATGAATTCCCATCTAACAACCAAGAAGGCCTGCTCATGATGGAAGAAAGGAAAGCTCCGAGCTCTGGATATTGATGAGGAGGACATTGACTCTTTCATTGTATCTCCTGAGATGGAACAAGAGTGGGATGAGGATTCTGAAGTCAACTGGGATGATGAGGATGATGGTGTGGGCTTTGTCTTCCATGACTTTGTCCATCCTATTATTGATCATGCCCACTTTGTCCCATCTATGGAAGAGGAACCAAATGCTGGTACTTCAAGCTCATCTGCTGCTGGTCCTTCTTCACCACCTGACTCTCCAACAAGAGACCAAGCAGGAGGTCAGCAACTGGATGATGACAAGGATGAACGGGTGACTTGGACACATCCCACAGCAGGTCATATCTTGCATGATCCACCTCATAAGGATCAAGATGGTGATGTTCGTATGGGAGATCCACAAGATTTTGGTCAAGATTATGGTCCGTTCACTTCTGAGCTTGACTGGAAGATTGCGCAATGGGCCATCAAGGACAGTCCTGGACACAACACCTTTGACTGCTTGCTAAAAATTCTTGGAGTAAGTTACCCATTTGCAATAGATTTTACCGGCATATTGATGTTGTTTAGGTTGTCAGGAAGCTTGGCCTCTCATACCATAATGTCCGAGCACTTCACAAAAAGGTCGACTCCCTTCCAGAGAAAGCTGGCAAGTGGAAAACCAAAGAACTTGCCTTCTCAGACCGTCCAGATGAGAAATTCACTGTTCGCCATCGTGATCCCATTGAGGCCATCAAGAGCCTTTGGAAGAATCCTGAAATCTCTCCAAAGATGGCATTTGCCCCAACCTGTGTTTACTCTGACTCAAAACAAGAGAATTGTATCTACTCTGAGATGTGGACAGGGCAATGGTGGCATGTTCTCCAGGTATGTAAGCTCCCTTATTTTCATGATAATTGCCCTCTCATCCCATGTGTAGAGCTACAGTTCCTGAAGGTGGAACTGTAGCTCCAGTTATCATCGCTACTGACAAGACTCAACTGACTCAGTTCTTGGGCAACAAATCAGCATATCCAGTCTACCTTACCATTGGAAACATTCCCAAGTCTCTTCGACGCAAACCCACAAAGAATGCCTGTGTTCTTATTGCATATCTTTCCATTGACAAGGTCAAGAGGATAGAGATGACGGAGCAACAGCATCGCTCTCGAATGCATCGTATCTTTCATCAGTCCATGCACGAGGTTCTTTGACCACTCATTGAAGCCAGTATCAAAGGTGTTCAAATGGAAAGTTCTGATGGTGCTGTTCACCACGTCTTTCCCATCCTCACTTCTTATGTGGCCAACTATCCAGAGCAGTGTCTTGTGACCTGCTCCAAGTACAGAACATGCCAGCAATGGACTGAATCTATTATTGAAGAGGCAAAAAAACAAAGTAATGGTTCTGCAAAGGCATTTCACGACTACTGCATGGAGCAAGATGTGTCTGGAGGTACTTATGACCCCTTCTGGAAAGAGTTTCCCCACTGCAACATCCACAATACAATCACCCCTGACGTCCTTCATCAATTGTACCAAGGCATCTTTAAGCATCTTATTATTTGGTGTCAGACCCTGCTTACTCCAGCAGAACTTGACCAGAAAGGAAGAATATGGCAAAGATTCTTCTTGGGTGTCTGGTTGGGTGTCTTCCTTGTGCTGGCATCACCGCCATCCGATCCCTTCTCGACTTCATCTATATAGCTCAGTATACATCTCATACTACAGAAACACTCCGTTATCTTCAAGATGCCCTTGACGAATTTCAGGAGAACAAGCAGTTTTTTATTGACACTGGTCTTTGGCAACACCTCAACATTCCCAAGTTCCATTCTCTTCTCCACTACATCCATTCCATCAAGCTCTTTGGAACGACTGATAATTACAATACTGAGATGTTTGAGCGCCTTCACATTGACTTTGCTAAACATGGCTGGCATGCCTCCAACAAGCGCGATGAATTCCCCCAGATGATTCGCTGGCTGAGTCGGCAAGAGAAGATCTCTCAGCTTGCAACATATATATCTGCCCACTTTTCTGTACCTCATCCCACACCGTCTCCACCATCTTCTCCTGGTGCTAACTCAGATGACTTACATGAGGTTGAATCTACAATTACTATTGCAAAGGAACCAAACTTCAAAAACCGCGCTCTTTCACAAATTGAAGTTGTACACAATGCTCCCAATTTCTCCTACCATCTCAAGCAATACCTTGGTGGTCTTCTGGTGGCAAATTCTTCTGCACCACGAATGTCTGCTGCAAGAACTGCTCAGTTCTCACTGCCATTCACCAAAGTCAGTACCTATAATATGTTCCGCTTTCAACCTAAAGGAATCCAGGATGACGAGGAAGAGCATGATATTATCTGGGCAATTCCACAAAGCAAGGGCTATCCACATGGACGATATGATACAGCAGTAGTCTTGGTCAATGATGAAGCTCAATCAACAGGGTTAGCTGGTATGACAGTTTAATAATTACTACTTGTGGTCCAACGAACTGATTATCTCCTGGATTAGGTACCTGTATTGGCCGTGTTAGAGTCATCTTCACCCTTCCTGAAACCATTGATGCAGGCCTTGGTCCTGAAAAGCCTCCAAAATTCTGGCCACAAGGACCTTTGGCCTATGTAGAATGGTACTCAAATTTACCTGGAACAGCTGACCATTATCATGGAATGTACAAGATTTCAAAGATTTCTGGAGCAGGTGGACACCTACCTGGTATAGTGGTTCCCTTATCTAATATTCGCCAGAGTTGTATGCTATTTCCTTGCTTTGCTCCATGAGATACTCCTCCAGAAGAGAAAAAATGGACGTCTTCTAGTGTACTTGATCTTGCTTCATCATTTCTAGTCAACAATTGGGTAGACAAATACACATATCAGACCATCTATTAGACTAATGTAGTGAATAGACTGACATCTATAATGTATAATATAGTTTCTGAAGTGATGTTGTGCTCTATGTTTCTGAAGATGTCCAGGGCATCTCAAAGTACTTTGAGTGCTCTGAGGGGTGCTAAATAACTCTGGGAAAATGGTGTTTGTCTGTGTTGCCCTGGGCACAGGGTGCCTTTTCCTGATGCACCACCCATCATTCCCTGAACACATCACAAGACACTCCCACATCCACTACCTTCTCTCGCCTCGTGCCACATGCTCCACATCCAGCGGAATGGGAGCATGGAACCTCCTCTTGCCCAATGGAGGCCCAGCATACAGCACTCCCAGGTACACAATGGTGTTTGGGTATGTGCTGTTCTCCATGTACCCTGTGTTGACAATGTCCAAGCTTGAGATGCACTTCATGGCGAGAGACGCAGCCTGCAACAGCGACAAGAATCATAGAGAGGAACATGATCAGTAGGAAGTCCTTGTTCTCAACGAGCCTGCGGTGAGAGTCTGGCATAGTGCCATCCTTGGTGGTGCTCAGTGGTGCATATCTACTTGTCGCTGGGGACCAGCAGGGTTGTCATAGGTCACTCTCACAAAATTCGATGAGGAATCGTGTGGGTTGTGGGGGTGGTTGGGGGAAAAGTGTGGAGAAGTGTGGGCAATCAATGATGTGTTCAGCTGGGTTTCAAGTCATTCTGTTTGTTCTGGTTTCAGAAGGGATGTCGAGAGGCGAATTCGTGTTCAGAGTGTAGAATGGAACTGAAGGGACCTGGGGGTTGATGTTGGATCGTCAAATGCGATGTCCTAATGAAGACAGGCATAGTGGTCGACTCAACCTTGGCTCCATATGCCCTCCTGCTTCAAGCTAATGTAGCAATGATTTGACCTGGCCAACAGGCGTTCACGAGTGTGAATGCAGAGAGAATCAGAGCTCCCCTTGCAGGTTGAGGCCTGGCAGTGCAGTCAGTGCACTAGTGAACCCTTCCACCACCCGCCTGTCCTGTCCTGTGGAAAACGATGTAGTGGTGGTAGAGATCCGCATTGTGAGGTATCTTCATGAGCGTCAGGAGGGGGCCTCAATTCTTTGTTGAGGTTGGAAGTTGGGTGAATCATGAGTATTACAACACAGAAGGGTGGAGAGGAATCTGGAGGCTAGAGTGACTAGGGTAAATGAGAAAAGCAGGAGGGAAAATGGAGAGCCAAAAGACGCACCAAAACTGAAACCCACACCCTCCATCCTCCAACTGTACATCTCCCCTCTATCCTATCGGATACGAGACTCACGGTCACGCAACAGCTAGGCTTGGAGACTCGGAATCAAGCAATGAGGAGGGTGTCGCTGTCAAAAGCAGGGTGGAGTACTGTGCTTCCAGAACTTGTAGCACAGACAGTACTGTCAATGCCTAGCAAGTACTGGGTGCCACCGAGCTTTTGCAAAGGCCTTGAGTTGCTGGAGAAGGTGGGGTTGTCAAAGTCACATATACTACCAGGCAATGTGAAGTTGAAAGGTGAGCCAGGACGTGTAATCCAATGGGAGAACTTTTATAGAGCTGCAAATTGGGAGGAGCAACAAGCATGCATACTCGACAGAGTCTGATGGGAGAGTAGCACGTCAGAGTTATGAACTCGCGTCAGTTGAGATGAGAGTCACGACACAAAAGCTACTGTGAACCTGCCTCATACGGACACTTTTTGCACTGCTGACATCTCTCTCATTGACCACGACAATTGATACATGCTCAACCTCTGCTCTTTCTCGCCCTCGTCCTCAAATGTCTTCCAAACCCACTTCTAGCATGGCCACTCTGTTCCATGACCACAAATCCTATCCAAATATAGGCAATATCACGGCTCTCGCTGGTGCTGCCATTGCAAGTGCTGATCCCAAATCCTCAGGGCCAGCCACTTCCACTCCACAAAATGCTCCTGAAATTTCACTGATTCAGGAGATTAAAGATTTCTTGGCAACAGCAGAGGGTGGGGAGGTCTTCTGTCGACCATGCGCCTTACAGGAGTTTGAAATCTTTATTCACAAGGCCAAGGAGGGGCTCTTTGGCCTTGATGGCAAGAAAATCAAGTAAGTTTCCTCAGGCTTTTTGCACTCGCATCTCAAGATAAATCTGGCAGACTGAGTTATATGGATGGTGGTGTCATCATGCAATGGCCTTCCTTTCTGCATGAGGCAATTTCTCCTATCCTGATGGCAGCCAGGGGGTGGGGTGAGCTCCCTGAGACCCTCGTCAGGTCATGTGGGGTGCCAACAATCCGTTTGTTTGATGGTGAGGAATACAAGGTTCCTGATCATGCCTTCTTTTACAACAGTGTCCCCGGATTGTCATCTGCTGAACCAATGGTCATCTTTGAGATTACTGTTGCCCAAGCCCATGGCTCTGTAAATTATGTTGCAGCAAAGTGGCTCACGGGAACCTATGGCTCAGTTCATCTGGTGATTACCATTAACATCAACCTCAAAATGTCCCCAAACCCCCAGGGATTAAAAAATAAGAAGGGGGAGATAATCAGGTTGAAGGAACTCAAAGAACTTTCAGTGGAATCCTGGGCATCTATCGCACATGACTCACTGCTGCTAGAGGACAAGGAAGGTGAGGTTCTCACCCCCCAGCATGCCAAGGAATTCAGAAATTAAATTATCTCAGCAAAGGGAAGAATAGCCAACCCCAAGATCATTGCGACAGAATATTATGCCATTGAGGAAGGCCTAGAGGGCTCATCCTGGACATGTCAGATATTTGCTGTCCATAATCCATATAAGGTTTTTTTTTACCATCTTCCTTGTGCATTAATTAGTACTGAATGGCGTGGATAGGTGTACTCAGACTCCAATACACTGACCAACTCCAATATGCTGACCATGACACCAAACATTTTATCCTCTAACAGCCCTGCTTCTGATCCTGACAGTCCTACTCCTGACAGTCCCGCTCCAGCTCCCCCCGAATTATCAGCAATGCCTGCTTCAAAGAGGATAGAATATCCTAACCACCTCTTCTTGAAGAGAGTGCCAGCTCATGTTGACCCAGATGCGACAATATTTTCATTACCTCTAGATGACCTATTGGAATGTGTCCAGGCAGCCATCAAGCATGAAAATATCCAATCTCTAAAAGATGGGGAAAAGAGGACCATTGAGGACACCAACAAGTTGGCCAAGGTGTCACTGCTCAAATTTGTGTCAAAGATGCAAGGGGGGCAGCCAGCTGTGCCCAAGATCAAGGTGGAGGTCAGGCCTGACAAGAAGTGTCATGGGAATTGATTCTGTGAGCCCTCCCTGCTTAACATTTACTGTATTGTGTACTTCTTGCATCTGTAACCCCTCTCCACAAACAATTTACTATATTTTTCTCCTGCTTGACCCCTCCCAGACATTTGTTATATGCTGATCTTGTATTTACCAATGTACATGTATCCTTCTATACCTTTGTGAAATTGATGCCTGCCTTATAACATAAAGAGTCAACTCCATTGACAGACACCTTGCTGAAATGATTTCATAATATTCTTAGCACTAAAGGGGTTATAGCAGACCTAGCAAACATCTTTCTCAATCCTCAGAAACTGCATCTGCAGGACCCAAAGGTAGAATAATTGATTTATCATAAAGCTCAAGTACCCACCAGGGAACAGGGGATTGAGGCATAAAATAAATTTACATCCATATGCTGAAGGTGAAGCCCTTGTAACTTACTTGCAATTTATTTGAATTGTATGCCACTTGCCTTTGCCCCTCCATCGCATGGGGTGCTCCATCATGCCGAGAGACTTCTGGCAGGTTTAAGTGTTTGGCTTATTTATTTTGTATTATTTTATTCACATATTACTTGAACTCTACTCAAGGTTGTCTGTCTTCATCCCTCCTTCACCTTAGTGCCAAGCTAACAGACATTGACCTGTTCAACACAAATTGAGCATTTGGCAACACATTATCAATAGAAGAAAGGAGCAAACACAACCAAAATGAACTTTATGCTAAGCTTGGTCATATTAGCATATGAAAGGACTACCAAGCACAGCCAAAATGAACTTTCAATTGACTTCCAGTGTTGTATGCTAAGTTTGGCTGTGTTAGCACATGAAGGAAAGACCAAATACAACCAAAATGAACTTTCAATCAACTTCCAGTGATGTATGCTAAGTTTGGTCATGCTAGCGCATGAATAGGGCTTTGCACTATACTGTAACAGCTTTCGGTCATGGACATATGGTAATGTTATGGCTACAAGGTAGCCATTGCCATCACTATAGGACCAAGTTTGAGAGGATGACAGTATGGCACGGTATTCTGAATAGCACTCTACAGCCATAGCAAACATAACACACAGAGCATGGGATTTTTTAAATAACACAGTAAAGAGGTAGCATATCTATTAGTCATTCTGAAGTGCTAGATGAGCCAAACAAAGGTGTTGTTTGACCAGCATGAGAATGCGGATGGTATCTGGCCTTAAGCTTGCATGCCTCAATGAGATTGTGTCTCATCCACCTGAGAATATCTGTTCAACAGCAACAGCAGAGCCTGAAAACAGATAATATTAGAGTGTAGAAAAGAAATAAATAGGGTACTCATACCTGGAATAGAGAATATATTACATATGAGGCAATATAAATCTGGAAACTGACATTGATATCTGACCCACCACTGAACAGGCTTGCAGATGTCAAAGTCTTCACAAGATAGTTTCAGATAATTGGTGAGCTCATTGACAACACGGTGCTCTTTCTGTTGGCAGCGTGACATGAATCTGACTTTCTGAGGTGATTCACCTGGTGTCAATAAAACAACTGTGGGAGAGGGTGGTGTAGAAGAAATGCAAGGCTTGTGGTCAGCATAGTGTTGGCAAAAAAAATTGTTGAGCTGCACCTTGGTATTGTCAAGGTGTGAGAGTAGCTCCTGTTCATCAGCAAAATCGAGCTTGAGGCCTTCATACATGATATGGGGATTGAGAACTGAGAAAGCATGAGTTAACTTTGTCAACCAATAAATCTGATCAAACTTACTCACAGCCCAGGTGTAGAAAGGCGACTTGTCCAACTTGTAGTAGTACTCACTAAGCTTCTGATGAGCTGAAACAAGCCCATCCTTGAGGTGCTGCAATATTGTGTCCAGGAGATCATGCAAGATATCCTGCACATGGTCTTGAAGGCTGCAGAAAATGGCATGCACAGTTGACAGCATGGGCTGCTTCATCTGTGACATAGCCAATGTGGCAGCACAGAAATGTTTAAGCCACTGAGTCATCTGACAAATTGAATTCCAGTCCTCTGAGGAGAGTTCAAAGGTGTGCAAATCACAATACAGTGGAAGCGACGTGAACATATCAAGCTCATCTTAAAAATCAAGGGCATGTTCTGCATTGAGGTGTTTAGACTTTGAAGTACAAAAGCTACAAACAAATTTGTGACCCATGCAGCATCTGGTGAGTTGATGACCATTAGGTCTTGACATCCAGAATGAGCATAAGCACCTGCCATTTGTGCTCCTCTCTGTCTCTTCTAGAGAACTTCTTACTTGCTTCCAGATGAGCAAGCCAGACCTGCCTATGCTGCGAGCTGCTACAAATTGACCAAATGATCTTCTAAAGCTGCATGAAAACATTTGTCAAGGTGCTAATAGTCATGCATGAAGAATTTGTCATACCTTGTGAATGCCTGGAATAATATTTTTGGTCAAATCTCCAAGTGCATTGTCTTCATTATCTTCATCTTTGTCAATGAGTTTGTCATTGTGTGAGCAGTCCAGAGGTGTAGTTGCACAATCTTGGTAGTTGCTGCTCTTTGACACTGCCTTCTTACTGTCATTCTTGGATATCACTCTAATGGACTTATCATCCAAATGGACTCTAGAAGCTTGATTATACATTTTATTAATTGGAAGCTAATTTACAAAGACAGATCAGTTACCTTTAAGGCAGCTAAGTGGATGGTGTGTGGCATGCATTGAAGATGAGCCCAAACAGCGTTGAAACAGCCATGTAAGCTAGAATTTTTTAGAATCCTTGGTAGTTTTCTAACTTCAAGTCTATATCTGGGAGGGCAATATCCTACCTTCTATTTTGGGAAGGCTCTCCTATTACCACAGAAGGGTTAATGAGTGCCCAGCATGTGATATGTGACTGATGCCAAGACTGATAGCTGGTCATGTGACTTTTTATTTGCCTTTTCCTTCAGGGTTAGCCTCCAAAATTTTGATATTATGGCCTCAAAGGAAAACAATTAATAAAATACATGATTACCAGGCCCAGACTCAGCATTGATGAAGAGCAATAAAACCATCAAGTTTGCTGATGCCATCAATATCAAAGTCACATGTAACAGCTTGGACTTTGCAAACATTTGCCCAAGTCCTCTTTTGCTCTACCTAAACAGGGAGTAGAGGTACCTAAAAAGCAAAAATGACCAGGTCACATGACTATGAGATTTTTTTTTTTTTTTTTTTTTGCAAAGAAATGATTGGAATAGAAACTCTAGGCCTAGGTGACCCTGCTACCATCACCATGATCTATTTGGCTCCATCAACGACAAGATATAAGCCAAACAATTCCAAAATTTGCAAAATGCAAGCCATTTTTTCAGTAAGTTGCATTTTTCTTGCCAACCAGAGCAGCTGATGCCATCAAACAACTTGATTCAGGGTCACGAAAGAGGCTCTACAAACCCAGATACATTTTTCCTAAAAAGGAATAATTTAAAAAAATCTTGTTACATGCCCTCTTTCTAAAGCAGAAGGTAGAATATTGCCCTTCCAGATGTAGACTTAGAGTTAGGAAACTATCTAGGATTTCTATATTTTTACAGCTGATACAGGTGGTTGAAAACAAATCCTTCAGGGCCTGTTCTGATCCCTGGCTTTCATGAAGGCTGTCTGCCAAATGAAGGCTGGAAACCATGTAGAGACCTGATTTTGGCTTCAAAGCTGGAATCAGGCTTTAGGTGGTGTTCAGATGCACCCAGCTCTGCTTCAAACATGACAAGCCACCAAACCTTTGTGCATGGTTTGTTGATTGTGTCCCATTCTACGTCACTCTGCATCTCCTGTGCTGTAACTGCACTCCACATCCTCATTTACTACATATTTATACTCTCATAGCACCCTCTGCTCCTGCTGCTGGAAAAGAAAATTCTGGTCAGAAAGGCCTTCATTGCATCTGGACTTCAGAGAATGATGCCACCCTTGTCTAAGCCCTCTGTGAAGAGAAGGAGGCAGGCAATCAGTCTGGTGCTGGCTGGAAAAGCAAGTCTGGAACCATGTACTGGCTGCCCTTATAGCTAATAGTACTCCAGGTGGTGCTCCAAAGACAGCAGCCAAATGTGGGCATTGATGGAGCAATGTGAGTATTTTTAGCTGTATGTCTATTTCTCACACTCATTCCACTTTCTATTTAGCTCAAGAAGGATTTCAGCAAGATCTACGCTCTTCAAGGTGCCTCTGGCTTTGGGTAGAATGAGGGAATAAAGAGGATGACAGCTATAGATGCCGTTTGGAATTCCTATCTGAAAATATGTGCACAAAACATAAATGTTCAGTCTGATAAGTGTTCACAATTGCTTCTAGACCCATCCGAAAGCTTCTTGCTGGGCAAACTCACTCCAGCAGCCTTGGGAAACCTGACTGCTCAAACACAGTCTGAACATATGAGGTTACACTGGCTAAACACAGGGTTTGATATAGATTTTTAGCTGATATGGCTGCATATAGATATAATAAATATGTCACATCCCATTCCTGAACCCATTGTTCTATTGTTCCATTGTTCATTGTTCTGGTTCTTCAATGGGCTTTACTTTCATTGTTTCATTCATTATTGTCTTCATTGTTCTCTGTCATTGTTCTGCTGGCATTCATTACATAACCTAGATCTTCTCCATTGTTCTCAATAGTATAAGTAGCTAGGTAGTGGACTGGATTCCCCAGCTTGAATCTCAACCTTGACATCCCCTCTGCTCTGTTGTTCATCCTCTGTCTCCTGGGCCTTGGCCAGGATGACTTCTTCTTGTCTCTCCTTTGTCAAGACCAAGGCAGTTTCTGTAAATTGGGGACAACCAGATGATGTGTAGGAGCACAGCACAAGAGCATGCTGAGGCCAAGTCCCCCCTCTGTTCAGGTCATTACAAAATATAAGTTTCTAAGTGCGTACCATTGACTCCTGCACTTCCCACATCCTCAGAGAGATCAACCATATCCATTGAGGTCAACATGATGAAGAATCTGAGCCATTGCCCTCATTGGTGACTTCTATATCTGTGTTGTTGTCCAACAGATGCTCAGTATCAGATCCACCCTCAAACTGTGAACCCAAGCCTGATTCTGATGTGTCTGACTCTGAGTCAGAGTCAGATCTTCAGAGCTGATGTTTCTCCCATGCTGTTTGTTGAGATTACACAGTCAACTCGATATGCGCCACCTTCTCCTCATTCACTTTGTTTGTTTCTGTAATCACTTTCCTGTATTTAAACCTCTTTCGCCTTTTTCCATACCTCAGTTGTCCTTACACACACTGAGGTACAGTATTTCTTCCCCTCTCTGCAACACCATACTTATACATCCTACCTAGTGCGCTACACATCGCTTAGGTATTATCATCAATACTAGTTGTCCTTGCACACTGAGTGCACTACGCATCACTTAGATTCCAACAGGTTATGAGCTCTGGTTGTTGAGACAAGCCCCACTGTCAACAAATCTTGGTGAGCATATCCTAGGCTTCTCATCCAGATCGCCCTTGGCGATCTGCCCCTCATCAAATTGCCCTTGGCGTCTCACTCATGTTCGCTATTGGCGGTGCTTCATATCGCTCTTGGCGACCTCATTCACGTGCTGTCAGACTCAAAATATGTTTTGATAAAAGATCGAACTAAGTTGACATCATTACAAGTTGGAAAGTTCACATGAAATGTGGTCATCCCTTTACCAATCAGTCACTCATCCATTTCATCTCTTATAAGCAACATTAGTCAAGATTATTGGTACACTGCGTAGGCACCAATTGTGCTGAATAACCAATGGAGCTATCATCTCAAGGATCTATAAGTGTGAACAATGATGAATAATGAGTAGAGTTATCACCTCAGAAGAAACATAAGCACTCGACAGAAGCTGAGTAAGGTGGTAAGTAATTACTAGAGAAATTAAGGAATTGCATGAGTAAGCACTCAGAATCATGAGTCAGATGTGAGATATATACAACAACCCAGAAGTTTTACTGCTATCATCGTTTTCATGTGCCTAAGTTTTGCCTGAACATCTGACAATCTCAGCTGTTCAAATTGTCTATTGTCACTAGCAAGCAATGTAATCAGTCGTTCAAGCTAGTCTAGTCTGCCTTCTCGTAACTAGTTCGCAACATAACCAGTTGTTCACACTAGTTTTAGTCTCGCCTGTTGTTGTCTTGCAGCTAGCACGCAACGTAACCAGTCGTTCATGCTAGTCTAAGCAATTTCTGCTCCCATCCTGTTAATTCTTAATCAAGTAGTGTTCAATAGTCTTCACCGACTAAGCTGCCAATCAAGCAAATATTTTGTACCAGTCAAGTTTAAGTCTACTAACAAGCCCAAGTATTTATCCAGTCTCACCCTTTCATGAAACTAAGGGTAAAGCTTGATTAAGAGTTTACACTATCCTAGTAGTTCATTGGATCATAGGATCAATCCTCATACTGTGGTTGACTGGCTATTTTATAAGAATACTGACCCTTCTTGAAACTTTGTTAGACCCACGAACTCACTGGAATAGCCCGAGTAACAACTCTCCAGTGAAACCCAGGAACTAATCCTTTGTTCGCTGACAGCGCATACATCTATCTCTGGATATCCCCCACCATGTCTACCATCAAGCTGGACCACATCGAGCTTCTCACCAGCGCATCCAACTATGAGACCTGGAAGCACGGAATCAGTCAGGTTCTTCAGGGCAAAGGATTCTGGGGACACATCGAAGGCGATACCAGAATATATGCACTGTTTCTGCAATCTCTTGAGCCTCCCACATGTGACATGTCTTCGACCCCTGCACAGATCACAGCCTACCAGGAGTGGTGGCAAAAGGACTCCAAGGCTCAGACAATTGTTGAAAGGCGAATCACGCCGCTTATCCTCAACCTTCTCCCACAGGGTGTCTCTGTCATGGCCTGCACCATCTGGGCAAGCATTGCCGTCCTATATGTGCACACGGATGTCCTCACCCAATTCAAGCTACGCGACAAACTCAGCACAATGAAACTCAAAGACCATCGAGATCTGGAACAGTATCTTGGCAAGTTCAAGGTCAGCCATATCAGACTTGCTCAGATGGGCGTTGCCATCTCTGAACTCGAGCTTGTCCACACTGTTATACGTGGGCTTCCTCTGGGTGGAACCTGGGGAAATTTCAGACAGCTTATGAGTCAGCTGATACAGGATCATATTGACACACAGGCCAGTTTCTCGATTGCGCTGCACCAGATGCACTCCTCAATCGGATCATGTCGTGCCTCACCATCGAATGTCAGCGCCTCGACTTCGAAAAGGTCGGGAAGGCTGGGCCGGGATCTGAATTTGCCAATTTCATGGGGAACGCAACCAACACACCAATATCTGCTAGCTGAAGCATTTAAAACTGGGGAACTCCCCAGAATGCTGGATGCATCAGGGTGGGGAGTTGCCCATCCATGGACCCCAGACCACCCCCTGCTGCTGGGGAGGGCTGGGGATGACCGG
>CACVBS010000059.1:366193-376908 GCA_902728275.1 Cyclocybe aegerita | reverse complement strand
TCCCCATAAATGCCAATAAATGAGACTAAATATGGCCTGATGGCCAGTAAAATCTATGGGTTTTGCCTGCGAAGGGGTATGGGGTATGGGTTATTGCGGACCTATGGGTTATGGGACACAAATCCCTGCCCACCAAGTTGGTGGATCGAGAATCCTATGGGATAAAAGGGGTTATGGGTTATTAGGATCATGGGTTAAGAGGAGTTTGACTGTATTATGGTGCAACAGGCCTAAACACCACTACTTTTGTACAATGCAAATAGTGTGACCAAAAAAGGTCCTTTTTCTTATCCCTTTGGTAGAAATGCTTCTTTCGAAGAAGGGAACAAAATGTCCAAACCAAGTTTGATTTGGACCAAAACTGACAGAGTTAGGCTGCATTCAGGAACAAAAAGATGGCTGTCAGCAGCCAGCTTTTCAACCACATGATGCCCTGATGGGAGCAAAGGTGACTGGTAAACGCTGTAGGTGACAGACCAAAATGGGATGCACCTCACCTGAAGTTGAAAATGCGACTCAGCGTGTTTGTATATTCAGCTACAACTAGGGTAAATGACTTATACATACACTAATACACTAATAACTCATTAGGAAAGCTGAAAATTTAGGGTTCAGGCAAGGATACTCACATATCACAGGCAAATTTGCTGATTCCTCACAGTAATGACGAGAATGTGGAGGTTTCCTCCTGTTTTATCCTCCTTTTTTTACCCATTTGTAATAAATAAACATTTACTGAGTGTACTGCACCAAAAATGCAGAGGAAAGTGTTTTCCAATAGCCAAAGCACCGTTGATGAGGTAGCTGTGGGAGTGAGCCTACAAAGTGTCTAGAGTGACAACCTTGCAGAAAACACAACTTATTGACCAGACTACTACCCAATCAATAATATTTGTAATTGATAAGGAGGGTGATGATTTACGGTATACAACTGAATGCAATGGAACTGTTGACTAACACGATAGCAACGCTATTTGAGGGACTTGATCACAAGTCAGATTGACTAGTAAAATGAACTCTAATGCCTGAGAACCCAGGGATGTATGATGGGGATGGTATTTGGTGCAGTGTGGGTTGTTTCTTATGATGGACTTGAACTGCTTGACTTAACATGACTAGAAACTTGAAAATGCCCTCAGACTTCGTTCTCTTGACTTGACTTCTAATGGCTCAATTGCCCTTGACTTAAACTTATCCCTTTGACTGACTTATGGTACACAGACCAACTTACAGTACTCAGGCACTTGGCTTAATGGTCCTTTGACCGACTTAGAGGCTTATCGCGGAAACTCAACTTCGAACACTCTTTGCTTGACTTGTCTCATTCTCTCAATTTGCCCCAAACTCAATACACGAAGCTAATCACGCTGAACTGAAAATCAGATTCTGGGAGTAAAGATTGCTTGCTTAAACTAAACTATTCGAGGCTTTTTATACAAACATGATTAGGGGTATCCGGTATCTAAGAATCCGAGCCAAGTAATGTACCATGTGCTAGATATGCAAATTGAAACAAAGCATGTGGTGTTTTATCGTGAGAACAGCATGGACCAAGTAACAAGACCACTTCACTACTCTTGGTGGACCTTGGCTTGACTGACCACAGTATCAGTCTTATTGCGGTTAAGTTATTCTGTGTGTGCACATGGAACTCCCTGACTCATTCTCGAGACTTCACTTGGTTTGCCGTCTTGGCCAATTAGCGCTCTAACACGATATGGCATATCACAATATTAACATAATGGTGTTGACTTTGATGGGCCATTCCTTACTCTGGTGGAATGGTTTAACCCTCTTGTATGTTTCATAGTCCTTGGATTGTGACACTACATTCGCTTTTGTAATGCCAGATCACCCTCATATCGTGTTTAGCACCTCTGCTTCTTTACTCGTTTGACTATGCTGGCTTCTCATGCTTAGATGGTCTTGTAGACAAATTAATAGACCGTGCTTTGATTTATGACTCTGTGGTGTATGGGTATACTAGTCTTTGGGTAATAGCACATTAAGCACCATTGATCATCATGTCCCTAGTTGAGTAAGTCAGCCAAAGGGATAAGTTTAAGTCAAGGGCAATTGAGCCATTAGAAGTCAAGTCAAGAGAACGAAGTCTGAGGGCATTTTCAAGTTTCTAGTCATGTTAAGTCAAGCAGTTCAAGTCCATCATAAGAAACAACCCACACTGCACCAAATACCATCCCCATCATACATCCCTGGGTTCTCAGGCGTTAGAGTTCATTTTACTAGTCAATCTGACTTGTGATCAAGTCCCTCAAATAGCGTCGCTATCGTGTTAGTCAACAGTTCCATTGCATTCAGTTGTATACCGTAAATCATCACCCTCCTTATCAATTACAAATATTATTGATTGGGTAGTAGTCTGGTCAATAAGTTGTGTTTTCTGCAAGGTTGTCACTCTAGACACTTTGTAGGCTCACTCCCACAGCTACCTCATCAGCGTCATGCTGACTCTCTGCAGAACACATGATCACGGAAAAGTCCCAGTCAAGGACACTGTCTTTGACTGGGACTTTTCCATGGCAGCCTTATGAAATAATATAAAGAATATTTGAAGGAACACTGTATTAGTATCACAGAATAGCAAATATCTATAAGATTTGGTCTCAACAGAAAAATAGCAAAGACCATACAGTGGGCGCTTCTCTCAAGAGTAAGTACAGAGTATCTCAACAACCGCTGGCCTGATTGTCTTGAAACTTTGCACACATGTACATCTAGTATAAGCGCAGATGATCCCAAATTTTGGAGGTTTGTTGTCAAGAATTGACAGAGATATTGAGGTTGCACATTTGTAAAAACCTGCATTTGAATATCTCAACAAATAATAAAGGTGATATCTCATAGACCTAGATCCATTAACAAGGACACTGTAGGTACATGCTCACACAATTTTAGCATTATATCTTCAGTGGTTGCTGAGATATTGCACCAACACTGTAGATAAGTGTGCTGCTCTCAAGCTCTAAGTCATTTCAAACTCAGACAGGCTGGACACTCATGCAAGGGGTGGAAGCTAAATATCTTGGGAACTGCTACAGCTACTGATTTGAAAATTTGCAGGCAACTAGATTACATATTTGTGATGATGTCTGCAAAGTGAAATGTTATTTGAATGAGTATTGAGCGAGATATGGAGATGCGGGTTTTTCAAAAAGCGCACAGACCATTTCTCCTTTATTATTGACCCTAAATTTCTGAAACTCTACAGAACTATTCCTTTATATTATAAGAACATGTGTAGTAATTTTCAGGAGCATATCTGCTGCGCTTGTCAAAATATTTAGCTTGAAGGCAACAGCTTATCTGCTGTACACTCATACCAGATGTGGAAGCTAAATATCTCAAAAACTGCTACAGCTATGGCCCTGAAAATTTACAGGCAACTAGATTACATATTTCTGATAATGTCTGTAAAGCGGTATGTTATTATAATAAGTATTGACCAAGATATGGAGATGCGGGTTTTTCAAAAAGCGCACAGGCTATTCCTCCTTTGATATTCCCTCTAAAATGTTGAACTACTAAGGAATTGTTCATTTATACTCTGAGATAAAGTGTGCAAATTTTCAAGAGCATAGCTCTAGTACTTCCTGAAATATTTAACTCAAGAGGAACAGTCTGTCTGCTGTATAGGGAGGGGGGAATACAGACCACAGGTGTCTCTTGATTATTGGTTTTGCTTTAATGTATAGTCTATGTATATATTCATCCTTCTGAATGAGCCCTAATGTTACTGGAGCACTCTCAGACTCTCTGGCTGTCTTTGAGAGTCTGTGTGTTAATTTGATCAGCCATCAATCTTTGGCAAATTGTGGGAGCATAGACCCGGTTTCCTGATGCCACCCAACGTAGAAGCAGAAAATGCCTCATTCTGGGAACAACTTGATATGCTATGGGAGAATCACAATCATCCAATACCTGACATCATGATAGGTGACTTCAACATGGTAGAGAAAGCCACAGACCAACTCCCAGCTCACTGGGACAACAACCGGACAACAACAGCCTTGGCCAACTTTAAAGAATGACATGAACTTGTGGACAGGTGGAGACAACAACACCCCAGCAAAAAAATGTACACCTATAAACAGGAGGCCACCCAAGCCTGCTCAAGAATAGACCGTATATACACTACCAACATACTCCTAGAAAACAGTAGAAATTGGAACACAGACACCACTGATATCAGAACAGACCATGCGCTCATACATGCAGAATTCGTCAACCCTAGGGCACCATACATAGGTAAAGGGAGGTGGGCAATCCCCCCCATGCTCTGGGAAACCAAACCCTAATACAGGAACTTATAAACATGGGCATAGAACTAGAACAAGCTCTAGAGGGCATCCCAGAAGACAAGAGTTGGGCCATGGGACAAAGCACTCAGCAAATCTTCGAAGCCTATAAGAACAACCTTACCAAACACGCACGAGCCTTCACACACAAAGACGCAGGAAAAACGAATGCAGAAATAAGGAAAGCAAAAGAAACACTGAGGACAATACTCAACCACCCCACGATGAATGTGGAAGAAAAACAGATGAACACCCAGGTCCAAGAGGAGAAGATCCTCTACATTGAAGCTAGGAGGCACTGAAGAATCAGAGACAACCTAGCAGCAAAAGGAAGGCTCGAAGCTGAAACAATAGGGCACTCATGGATAAGTTGGAACAAAGAACGCAAACCAAGGGATACAACATATGCACTATGGAGACCAGGAAACCCCCCAACCCAGCCCACATATGCCACAAGAACCTCTGAAATAGTAGACATCACAAGAACCTTTCATGACCAGGTCCAAGCCCAGGACCTTGCGGAAGACATAACAGAGAATGAAACCAAGGAAGTACTTGATAACCTAGAAAAAAAAATAGATGCCCAGGCAAAGAACGAACTAGCAAAATATATCAAACCCACAGAGGTTAGGCAAGCACTGAAAGATCTTTCCAAAGGAAAAGCGGCAGGCATAAATGGAATTCCACATGAGCTATGGAAAATATTGGAAGAGAAATATGAAAGAAGACCTAACAATACAACCCCAGGCTTCAACATAGTCAAAGTCCTAACAAGAATATTCAATGACATAGAACGACATGGAGTCGACCCTAAAACACAGTTCGCCAAAGGCTGGTTGTGCCTGATCTACAAAAAAGGGGATAGATCAGAAGTCATAAACTACTGCCCAATTACGATTCTCAACTCAGACTACAAAATCATGACAAGAGTACTAACGACCCGGCTCACAAAACCTGCTAGCCAAGTCCTCCACCACGACCAAGCAGGCTTCATGAGAGGGAGAAAATTTGAGGACCAGACTGAATTAGCCAAATTAATGATTGACAGATGTGAGGCAAAGGAAAAAAATGGAATAATAGTATGCCTAGACCAAGAGAAAGCATATGACAAGATAAAACATGAATTCATTTGGAAAACTCTCGATAAAATGAACTTCCCTACTCACTTCTCCAAAACAGTCAAGTCTCTATATGAAAATGCAGAAACCTGTGTCATAGTAAATGGAGTCATAAGCACCCCATACAAAGTAACAAGAGGAGTGAGACAAGGAGACCCACTCTCAAGCCTCATCTTCAACATCGCAATCGAGTCACTTGCATCGATGCTTCGCAACTCCCAATTAAAAGGGTTTGACAATGGAGACCACATGGGACAACTAATAACGACCCTATTTGCGGACGATACAACCGTCTACCTCTCAGAAGAGGACAACTTCCAAGTTATGCAACAGATCCTCAGGAAATGGTGCAGATTGTCAGGTGCGAAATTCAATCCAAACAAGACCTTTATTATCCCGCTAGGAACAGAAGCCTACAGAAAGAACTTAATTGAAACAAGACAAATGAACGAGGAACACAAACCAATACCACAAGAAATGAACATAGCAAGAGATGGGATACCAGTTAGGATCCTCGGAGCTTTCGTCAGAAATAAAATCAATCAGTTAGAAGTATGGACACCGACGATAGAGAAAATAGAAAAATCCCTGAAACAGTGGGGAAAAGGCAACCCAACGATGGAAGGGAGGAGGCTAATCATCAACATGGTAATTGGAGGAAGAACACAGTACCTTACCAGAGTACAAGATATGGAAAAGCACATCGAAGAAGTGCTTGAAAAAAAAATACGGAAGTTCATGTGGGACAAGAAGGCCCCAACAGTTAACATGGAGACCCTACACTTTCCAGTGTGTGAAGGAGGAAAAAAGGTCCTCAATCTGAAAGCGAGGAATGAAGTCATAGAACTCACAAAACTCAAGGACATCATAGCCCCGCCTGAAGAGAGACCACGTTGGGTGACTTTGGCACACAAAGCCTTCACAGAAAACACCCCCATGAACACAGAAAACATAGACCCAGCAGCGAAAATAAACTGCCTACTACAGGACTGGAAACCAAAAACAGGAGGCCAAACGAAATTACCTAAAAATCTGATAAGAATTCTGAGGGTAGCCAAAAAGTATAATGTCAAGGCAGACCCACCTACAGTAAGCATCACTGCAAAAAGAGAAATGCCAATATGGTACCATAAAGGCATGAAACCTGGAACATCCCACCTGAACAACACAGACTGGGCTAAATGCCAATGGAACAAACATGGAATACTCACCACAGGACAAATGGAAAACCACGCAAAGAGAAACCAAAACAGAAGGCACCACCCCTGACAAAATTGTGCATGTGAAACATGTCGAGAAGACCAAGGAAAAGGGTGTATGAACCCACACAAATGCAGAACTCATGCACAAACAATACTGGACACCCTACACCCAAAATGGGACCCTAGATGAGGAGAAAATGAAAGATTAGAGAACCAAGACCAGGACATCATTGCAAGAGATTACCCCACCAAAGAAAAGATAGCAAATGAATTCTGAGTGTTCACTCCAGAAACAAATGGAAACCACAAAGAAGGGGCCAACAATCAACCACAGATCACTCAACACAATGAAAGGAAAATTGAAGTCTATATCAGAGGAATAGCGGAAGACCCTAGGCTCATCAAAAGTAAAGTGATCGCAGGAATTTGGTATGGTGAAGACCATCAAATGAATAAAAGCTTGATACCCAAGAGCAAAAGGAAGATGATAGACACTTGCAAAGCTGAAGCAATTCTAGAAGTACTCATGGAGAGCAACCCAGAAACTGCATTAGACATCACAATCACATCAAAATCGATGAAAGGTCTCCTGACAAAGGCAAGAAAAAAGGCTGAAGACAGGGACTGGCTAGGTGTGGAAAACTGGAGCCTCCTCATTGAAATACTAGACAAAATAAGTGTAATGACCTGAACAGAGGGGGGGACTTGGCCTCAGCATGCTCTTGTGCTGTGCCCCTACACATCATCTGGTTGTCCCCAATTTACAGGAACTGCCTTGGTCTTGACAGAGGAGAGACAAGAAGAAGTCATCCTGGCCAAGGCCCAGGAGACAGAGGATGAACAACAGAGCAGAGGGGTTGTCAAGGTTGAGATTCAAGCTGGGGAATCCAGTCCACTACCTAGCTACTTATACTATTGAGAACAATGGAGAAGATCTAGGTTATGTAATGAATGCCAGCAGAACAATGACAGAGAACAATGAAGACAATAATGAATGAAACAATGAAAGTAAAGCCCATTGAAGAACCAGAACAATGAACAATAGAACAATAGAACAATGGGTTCAGGAATGGGATGTGACAATAAGCAAGAGAAGAGGACAAGTTAAAATATGCATGGTGAACTCACCAACAGATAAAGAAAACCTCACAGAAGCAACAATAATTGCAAGGGAAGCTATGAGGGACATAAGAGACCCAGAAGACAACAAAAATAACGCAGATATCCAAAGCAAGTTGAAAGGGGCCCACCTCCAAAACATGACTCAAAAACTCCTATACCAAGGTATCATGAGACACAAACAGAAGCCTGAGCAACGCAGAGCGACAACAACAAACCTGGATATCACAAGATATGCCTTAGAACGACTACTGGGTGGAAAGCCAAATGATGAAATGATTTGGAGAGCGATTACAAACAAAGACTCTGCACCCAAAATAAGGGTCTTCCTGTGGAAACTACTTCATGGTGCGTACAAATGCGGCACATACTGGGAACACATACCAGGTTACAAATGAAGAAGCCTATGCCCAGCATGCGATAACATGATCGAATCAATAGAACATATCCTCTGCGAATGCAAAGCGTCAGGACAAGCAGAGATCTGGAAAACAATGAAAGAACTTTGGGAACTCACTGACCTGGAGTGGAAACAACCAATGATAGGGTTGATAATGGGTGCAGGTCTGGCCTCCTTCCACCCAGATGGAAAATGAAGGAAGCTAACAGGAATGAACAGGCTCTATGCCATCCTAATCACTGAATCAGCACATATGATATGGCAGATCAGATGCAAGTGGAAAATCAGCAACAAGGGAGACCTCAACAAGATCGTACCAAACAGAACCGTGTGCAAGATATGGATCGCTAACATAAACCGCAGAGTAAGACTTGAATGTCTGATGACAAACTGTAGAAGACACGGACGGAAAGCCATGAAGGCGCATAAGGTGGAAAGAACATGGTGGAAAGTCCTGGAAAACAGGGAATTCATGCCAATGAACTGGGTAAAGCAAGCCAGGGTTTTAGTGGGTATTGGGGACAACAGATTACATGATAATGGTTGATAAGCAACCAAGCCCCCAGAGTCCCACACTATCTCAATGAGATGTATGTAAAGGTATTTCCCCGGGGTGAAAAAATGAGATAAATTGCTTGTTAAAAGAGCTGATATTTGAGACTAACTTGTGGTAGTTGTCGAAATATCAAAAAGCTCCACAAAAAAATAAAAATAAAAATAAAATTACAATAATCCCACCATTAGGAAGCTGTGAACCCAAGCAAGAATGGGTTCGAGTCTAAACAAGTGAGGGTTTCGCTGGAACACCGCAAATTTTACTGATGCAGGGATGTGTGAATCATTCGTTCCTCAGTTCTCCCCGGTCATACTATACCTATTCAGGAAGTGCAACTTTTCTGTAAATTGAGCGTTGAAGAGGAAGTAGTACACCTCATCTTCCATAATTTGGTGTACGTGTTCAAGGATGCATTATACATGCTCTGTGATTTTATCACATTTTTGAGAGACAAGCCGCTTCCCTCAGACCTGGTGTGACCCATTGAGCTCACCGTGCATAGGAAAGTTGTGGTTGCAGTTAAGAGTGCATTCGAACTCCAATGGCCTGTGGAAATGAGACTTTTGACTGCGTACCACATCCGAACAATTGGGCAGTTTTAGTATGTTCTTTGTGGTATTGGTTCAACTACGTGCTTCCAAGCTCAGTTTTCAACAAGACTGAGACACATCTAGCACATGGCGAATGCTCTTGGAATGTGAGTGAGTACCCACTTGGTTGGAAGCCATTTCCTGACGATGAGCAGGTACTGCACTGTCAAATGACTAGGCATTCCAGATTCCAATATTAAGTATCCTGATGTTGGTGGACGACACTTTGTGCAATTCATGGAACAAGTTCCCCAGAAGCATATACACCAACCCAGGTCGCCACTGCCTTGATCTGTATGGAGAGAACATTGAGGTTGATTATTGAGGGTACAAGGTCACAGTGGAGAACTTCATTTGAGTCCTGACAGGTGCATGCCACTATTTGTCTGTCACCGAGCTTGCAATAACTCTAGGTGCATATTCAGTAAAACATTGCACTACAACCAGACAATTACCAGAAATCCCAAATTGTCACAAGGGCTTGCATTACAACCTCACCCAAGGCAGTCCACTAGAAACACAAGGTAGCGAACAAGGTGAGCCTCCTCTTTTATGGCTTATCTTTTTGTAAAATGTCCCTGGTTCGCCCAGATAAATGCAGATAGAGCACAGTAGTTGAGGAGGACTGTAGCCTGTGGGCACAAGGGGGTGGCAGGATTGCAGGATCAGACCAGAGGATGGTTAGTTAGTCCAGCCTGGAGGGCCAAAAAAAAAATTTTGGAACCCCCTGTGCTGGTCCAAAATTGGCCTTGACAGATTACTTTTGACTCATTTTGGCACTCTCAAGTGGTCATTTGGCAGTCATTATGGGCTTCCTGCAATGTGACAGGGAGAAGACCTCCATATCTTATCTATAGATTAGATAATAATAGACCATCCCAGACAAGAGTGAAAATTGGGACACATAAGTACTTAGCACCAACACAGTAAGTACATCGGTCTGGGCAATCAGTTTTGGAGATCCACAGATGTGGATAATAATTTCTGATTCATCCCTATTTGCCATGATTCCTAAGACTCTGTTGTGACTAGTGATGATTGTCCTGGTGTACTGTTCAATGCCAGCCACTGACCATATTAGGCATTTTATTCTTTCTAGGTGCTTCAGACAAGCACCACAAGTACTTACATTTTATCTAAGTACATCAACACAGGGCACAGAAGCTTAATGGCCAATTACTGAAGGTTGCTTCATGGGTGAGAAGATAGTTTTCTGGCTATGCACCGCATCTCGGAAATTTCAGCCGGGATCACCGAAAATTGCTATATTTGGGTCATGAGAATGATTACGTAGTTAGTTAGTCCACCAAAATCCGCTGAGAAAAAAAAATCAACCCTAGGTCTAGTCCTGCAATCCTGCCACCCCCTTGCATGGGCAGCTGGCGGTCGACAAATGGCATGGGCGCTGATAAGG
>CACVBS010000059.1:354453-366184 GCA_902728275.1 Cyclocybe aegerita | reverse complement strand
CTGGCATCCATAGACCAAGGTTAATATGTCAGGAAAGACTAGTAAATACAGAGAGAAGCACTGTGGAAGCGCTGTGGAAGAGCTACTTATGTTGCTTCAACACTGGCACAGTTTCGGTTCAAGCTAGTGAGTATGTGGGAGTAAGTTTGTCGCGGTCCGGAAGGCCGAAGACGCGTCGAACGTGAAGTCAACCCATGGCTGCAACAGCTATGTCTGGTAATTATGTCGGCCTCTCGTCTGTTCTCCAGAAACTCGAAATACCACCAGACTTCACGCGTTACGAGGAGATCACAGAGGCATCTACTATATTGGCCCTTGATCTTTGGAAACAGAGCGTTGTCGGAACCTTGGACGAACTTCTGGCAATGCTCCGTTCCACAGGCGAATCGAAACTTACTATTAAGGATCAAGGTGATATAGTGCTCTTATGCGTGCCTTTTGAGAACATTTGTCCTTGGAATGATGCTACACGAAGTGGACAAAGGGACAGCTGGGTTGCTATAGAATGCACGCCCATTGCAAAGAGTACGTCGCACTGCCTTTCATTACCGCTGAGTAGTGTTCTCTATCATTCATCTTAACCACAGGTATCCTCGCTTTACTCCCTTTTTCTTGTTCACCACAGGCACTTGTCAGCCAAGTTCTGACGCAGAACCTCCGACCGATCTTCAGGGCAAACCCTCATCCCCATCTTCACACCGCAACAGGCCGTAAAGTGGGAAAGCCTGCTGGAGGGCATCTAGCTTTGCAAGATTATTACGAGGATCAGCGTTGGAAAAAGTATCCCGGTATCGGCAGTGTGGTGTTCTGGTGTGTTCAGAACCTTGAGGTAAGTCCCGAAAGTACCAGATGACTGTACTGAGTGCTTCGTAACATTCTTTCCAACTAGTCAGAAGCGTACGAAAACATCTGGCACCTAATTATCCCTCCAATCATGGCTCTTTTGGATGACTACGAAGCCAGATATAAGCTCCAGGGCGTTGAGATTGTTCAAGAGCTTCTACACCATGTTCCGAAAGGGTTGCTCAGTCGAACAGGAATTGACGGTCTTCTACGTCAAGTAAGCATCCTTTGTCAACACTATCTGTATTCATCCCATAAACTTCTAGTCATTGAAAAATTCTTTATCCCATCTCCAAAGTCCCGAGACCCCACAACTCATACGGAGCGCAATCAGCGCGTCTGTCAACCTCACTTTGCTTACAACGACCGTCCCACCAGCCGGCAAACCCTCTTCTGACCGTTTCGACCAACTATCCTCCCTCTTGGGCGAGGGTATCATCTCGGGTATCTGGCTCTATGCAGAAGATAAGCCTGCCGTTGTAACCGCCACTTTCGACGCGCTCCCACCCCTGCTCGAAGCTCTTGAAATAGGATCCGCCCGTTTTCTCCAAGTGTGTGCTGTGGCGCTCTCTGACATTCATGAGGCTCCATTCTCACGTCTCTGCGGTCAATCAGGCTCTCGTACCACAATTAACACACGCTCTCATCCCTCGGCCTTTGGTCGACCGTGATGTTCAAATGCAGCTATCAGCTATCCGTGTTCTGGAAACTCTGATGGACGTGTGCAAGCCCAGGATGAAGTCATGGTCAGAGACTATGCTTGATGGGATAGCACGGTGTTGGGTGGGCTTGTATGACGAAGAACAAAGAGATGTTACGGTCAATTCCGAGAGTAAGCGTTCATATTATTTACGTAGACGCTTCCTGATCGCATTTTATGAGTGTAGAGCGACCAAATTATCTTCAAGGACGAGATGAAGTGAAGAAGAGGCTACCGAAACTTTGCTCCAAACTCGTGGACGTGTGCCCGGATGTCAGGCAGGTATGAGCTAAGCTTGAACTCGATGGCAATCCAGATTAAAATATTAATGTCCTTTGCGTTTCAGAATTATTTTCCTCGATTCATGGAGGCAGACAGGACTCTGTTTGAAGGGTTATTCATCGACATCAATTCATAAATACATACATGTGCATGCTTTACTGGTATCAATTTGAAATCGTACCGATGTTTCACGAGAGGTACGCACCACTTATATCCTGTGTTCCTCGTGTCAAGATATCCTACTCTAGAGAGATTTCGATTCGTCTGCGTTCAGAATGAGGGTAGTAAAGAAACGGATCACTTCCAAGAAGGCGTCAATTTCAGTGACTAGACCGATAGTGCGATCAGCACACGGTGTAAACAATACGAATGGAGCAAAATCTTACATTCATTGACAGTATGGATGCCACCCAGAGGGTCCTCTCTGCCCACAGCGTTGAAGTGGTTGTAGCGGAAAATATGCGGAGACAGCCTCCAGTAGAACCGAGTGTCAGTATTTCCGGTCATTATGCTCGGGGCGACGATAATCGATTCGCCATCGCTGATGGACCTATGCGCATTATACGTGGCCTTGATCGTCCCAGAAAGGAGCTGGAACGGAGCAGCGTCCTTACCCGTTGGGGTGACCGGAGCTGGCTCAAGACTTCCATTGAAGGCGTCCGCTAATGTGAGAGCGCCTTTGGCTGAGACACCTTCCTCTGAAATCTGGCTGCCGAAAGCGCTGTAGGACAAGTTGAACTTGTGGGCGAGAGATTTGAGGAGAACCGTGTCGTGTGCCTTGATCTCGTCGACGGAGCTCGTGACAGCGATGCGGTGGTTGACGATGGCCCATGCTTTCTCGGGCAAGGCATTGGACTTGACCCCACCCTGGATCACGTCGATTGCTTGGGTAGTGCCGACGAGGCTGCTGAGGAGTATGTCCTCCCGAACATAAGACTGTAGAGCATGAAGCGCTTTGGGAGAATGGGCGGACTTCTTGATGGTATCGCGGAATTTAGATGGAACCGACTTTCCGTGCTCGGCAATGCATCGGAGGGTTTCATAGATGGGCTCTTTCCTTCCCTACGCTAAGGTGAGAAGATGAGGTCCAAATATCGGACAAGATTTGCTCACAATCTTGACTTTGTAAGGGTGTTGTTCATAATGCACAAGGAGAGCAGAGAGAATCCCGATACTCTGCTAAATCTATCAGGTCGCAGCTCCGAGCCGGATGAGAAGGCACCGACCGTATGAGCTGGAGGCACACTCGAGTGGCCACCAGGGGCAGTGACTTCGACCAGGACGTTGATGAACCCTTTCTCCGCAATACCAGGAGTGGCAATCACAGTCCCGAACTGCTCATAAAATTCTGCTATTTCAGGATGGGTCTAAGGTGTCAATAAGATAAGCAGGAGGAGGGCTTACATCCTTCGTCAACGACCATGGCAAAGCCGTTCTCGCCGTAGACGCGCTCGAGGTGCGGCGCAAGAGACCCGGCGCCTTTGAATCCGCCAGCCTCCTCGTCAAATCCAAAGGAAAGAACGACGGTCCTTGTTGGCTGGAAGTCAGCTGCGAGCAGCGTCTCTGCCGCAGAGCTATTTTTACCATCCATCAGTGAGCGCATGGTCATTTGGCTGTACCTGGGAATCCGAGACTCACAGGATACCAATCAGACCGCTCTTGTCGTCCAGGCTACCCCTGCCCCATACTCGACTGCCGTCAAAGTGACCAGAGTACGGTGGGTGCACCCATTGATCGACAGTGGTTGGATCGACGGGGACGACGTCCTGGTGGGCTGCGAGGAGCAGCGGCTTGAGCGACGCGTCTGTTCCCGTCCATTCGTAGTGGAGGCCGTAGGTGTTGACTTTGGTCAGCTTGAGATTTTTGTGGCTGATCTAATGTAAGAAAGCGATCGAAGGGAATTGTGGAGATGACCTACACGAGAGGGAAAGCGCCCAGAAGGTAGTCGTGGAAAGGACCGAACGCGTCCCACCGAGGATCGACACCGACAGGATCCATGTTATCAAAAGATTCAGTCCTGAAATGTTCTCGTTAAAGTCCCATTTCCATTGGAAAAACAGGTAAAGAGATTCACGGCACACGGACGGCCCCTGCGAGCCAGTCAATCGCGCTTGTCTTGAAGTCGGGCGTGCTTATCTTGTCGTTCAACGCCTTCCATAGCTCAGAAGCCCGCTCGGGGATGACAACGTCCGCTTGAGGACACAACGGCTCCTTGGAAGCGTAGAACCCAATAAACACGTCGGTGTACGAGTAGTAGAAGAGGCGGAAGACGGCGTATGCCAACACGGCGAGCCAGAACTTGTTCCTGCTCTGTGCGCGCAAGTTGGCTTTTACGCGCTCGAGGCGCGTAGGCGGGTTCGGTGGCGGCGCATCGGCCTTGGGTGCGGCGGTGGAAGGCAGGATCCCTCCGCCCTTCTCGCTGTTCGGGAGCATGTTGATCAGTGGTTGTGGTGAGACGAGTAAGCCGGCGGTTCGTTCGCGATATCTGATTCCGGATGACGTATGCCGGTCCGGCCGTCCGTATGTTGTGATCTGCACTAAACCCTAACGCCCATGGCTATCATGCCAAGGGAAGGCAGGAGGAGGACCGGAGAGCTAAGACATTACGTGAAATGGAATAATAGAGGGATAGTATGATCTAAGTATGGGAAATTGGTACGAGGCTGTCGACACAGTAAATAGACGCCCACCATCAGTTCGGCGCCACACACCGACTGCGCCATGCATCAATTTATGCATCTGCATGAGGGTGAACCAGGAAAACACGATTCTATAACTTTGTCATCATGGACTGAGTTCCCATGACTGCAAGCGCCAAAAGGTGTCGGATGGTCGCTTCCAATTCGCTACGACTTGACTCAGGAAATAATTGCAAGAGGCTCCGAAAGGGGCTCGTAGAAGGGTTTGTACTTCCTTATGTAGATACGGATAGAATTGGGGCTGGGAATCGTCTTTTCCTGGTGGTATGGTATATTCGAGGTAGGTAGGTGGTATCATCGATACGATTGGTCAATCATGCCAGTCTGAATCCTAGGGACCTACTATCGTTTAGCAAATAGAATCGTCATTGAACCAGGGAATAGTAGCCTGGATCGTCACAGGATTGCCTTCGCTGACGTCGTCGTAGTCCACTTCAGTCACATAGGCTAGGTCATATCCTGTCAGAATGAACTCGCGTGGTGGAAAGCAGGAACGTCCAAATACGGGGTCCAGAAACCGAAGCCAGTATTCTTTGGTTGGGCCGCGTACTTTTCGCGCTCCGCGCAGATAACGGCACTTCTAATAGGTCCCAAATTCTTCATTTCTTTGGCAGTTAGGGGATTTTTCCGGACAACCAGGTCGTTAAATGCCGGCCGCGTCCACTTTCTGAGAGTATCGTGCTTTAATGCGAGCAGGATCTTCGGTATAGTGCCACTATCCTCGGTAAGTAGACAGGTACGCACCTTGAAGATGGCCATTCCCGTGTCGGGGAGGTAGTACTTTTGGCTTCTCATGGATTGAGTAGACATAATAGTCGACGTCGTGATTGAGTGTAGACGGGTGGCAGTGGTGGTTGTGGTCAACCCGCCTTTCGCCTTTCGTGAACCTGAGCCACATTGAGCACACGTGACCATGCCAATCTCCAGCAATCTGGGCGCTTAAGTTCGCGTCGATCGTATTCTCCCTTCGTCAATACCCCGATCTCTGCAGCACGTATACAAGGAAGGTGTCCGGAGCTTACAGTGTGCGGCACTGATCTAAGGAGAAGGAAGAAGGGATTAGACGGGAGCGAAGGGAAGAGGACCGGGCCGTACACTGGGACGACCGTGCTTGACGGGTCTGTACGAGCAGGAGAGCTCGCCGAGGTAGTTCCCTGTCATCTCGGGCTTGATCTCGACCGAGTTGAACACCTATCCGCAAACATCAGCATCTGCAGTCTCCTTGCATGTCGAGTCCTTGTCATCCCACTTCCTCCTCCTTCGGCACATCCAACTCCCGAGGACAGGCGCTAATCATGGCGAGCGATGGAACACCTTCTTTTCTGCCCCAACACGCCTTTAAAATGTAATGCAGCCGGGACCCCGAGAAGCCTTGGTGCACCCACAAAGCGAGGCTAAAACGCAATTTCGGATTCGGATTTTCTTGGCGTCCAACGTATGTATTCCATTACCTGCCTGTAAAGCAATCGCCGCTAGACTTTTATAATTGAGCCACGCGAGTGTGATCGCAATAGGTCCATGGCTGTTGGAAAATAGGCGCCCGGATTTGGCATCAACTCGGCGCCACGGCGGTCCACGGTCCCACATCGGCCGCATCATGATCATGAATTGTACCTGAGCACCTAACACACGCCGAGGCACGACGGTTTCCACTAACAGTTTCCTCACCACTTCTGCGATTCCGTGATCGACTCCTAGTGACCTTTGACAAAAACCCTTGCTCACAGGCGCCAACTAAAAGATATGTTATTTAGATGATTCTGATTCCCTCGATCAAATCCGAATCCGTTATAGGCTTGGGAAACAAAATCGCATCGAATTCGAAAGGGCGTGGTAGAGGACTCGGGGGCGGAATAGAATGGAGAAACCCAGAAGGACCTATACATGTCTTCTCGGCGTGAATGGAGTCGTTTTTTTTTTTTTTTTGCGGGTAGGTGCATCATCGATGCGACGCGACGCAGGCTGGGTAATTTGCGGGTCGAATTCCCAACGATTCGGTATAGTAGCCCTGGATCGTCGCAGGATCGATATCGCCTTTGCAGATGTCGTCGTCGTCTATATCAGTTTGATAGGCTAAGGCATTCAGGCATCAGCTGAGACAGAGCCAATGGATTGAATGTTATCAAGAATTCCATTCGGGATCATCGATGATATTCTCCTACCAGCAGGAGGTCGATCTCTGCGGCGTATTTACCAGGTAGCGTCTCTTTCATGCTGCAGAACAAGCATCTCAGATCCAATCTCTCACAAAGGACACATACAACCAGAGAGGCAAGGAAAACGTCATATAGTGGGCATACGCATACGTCGCATGATGATGATTTTTGTGCGTGTGGATACAAGTAAGGAAATAGACCTGGGCAGAGAAGCTTTTACTTGAGGGGGATGCTATAACGAACGACGTCATGTCAGCGTTTATCTAAAACGAGGCGGTGAAATGACGATAACTCACAATCGGGAGGCTGTTGGATGCAGGGGCCGCAAATGTGTCGCAGTGAGTTATCAGTGCGGAAGGTAGGAGGGAATGAGGCTTACAGTGTGTGGCACCGATCTAAGGAAAAGGGAGAAGTGTTTAGAGTTTGGGTTAATGGGATGAGGGGAGTGAAGGGAACGTACGCCGGGACGACCGTGCTTGACGGGTCTGTACGAGCAGGAGAACTCGCCGAGGTAGTGCCCTGTCATCTCGGGCTTGATCTCGACTGAGTTGAACACCTATTATCCAAAAAAAAAATCAACATCCCCGTCTCTCAGCAGTTCCACATCCCATGCCCAATGCCCCCTCCTTCCCAGCCAGCCAGCCATCCAATCCTCCTCCCTAGAAAAGAATGGGACGGTACGAACCTTCCCATTGTAAATCCCAACGACGCTTCCAATCATCTCGGGGACGATGATCATGTCGCGCAGGTGCGTCTTGACGACGGCGGGCTTCTCGTTGGGCGGGGCCTCTTTCTTGGCCTTGCGCAGCTTCTTGATGAGGCCCATGGGGCGGCGCTTGAGGCCGCGTTGGAAGCGGCGGCGGGCGCGGGCGTGGACGAGCTTTGGTTGGGAAGAAGGGGAAGAGGGAGGGGAGGTGAGAGGTGGGGAGATTAGGGTGTTGGGTGACATACTTCGACGAACTAGAAAGGGGGGTTATGACATGGAAAAGAGGAAATAGATGGCAGCGTACATCTTCGTTGCTCATGTCGAGGAGCTTGTCGAGCTCGACACCGCGGTACGAGAACGTGCGGAACGTGCGCTTCTTCTTGAGCTCAGCGGCCACTGCGGGGTCGGTTACGTCGGCCTGGAAACAACGCAATCAGCACCTCCTCCTAGCAGAGTGCCGTTCCGAGTAGGATAACGCACCATGGTGGGTTGTTTGGTTTGAGGCGGTGGGCGTCGGCGGCGGCGAGGGGTAGGGCTTGAGGATGGGCGGACGGCGGAGTCTGAATGGCACACGAATGTGGGAACACCATCAATTTGTGGCTGATGTGTCACGTGGTACTGTATAGTACCAATTTACGGAAGCGCAGAGGGAGTCGATGTGAGTACTGCTCAGAGTCAAAAACCCTTCATCGTCGGCTAGAATCCACAGGTCTTCCGGTTGCGGATTAAAGGTGCGTTTCGTGTATACTTGGTGGTGGGGAGTGCTGATAGTGGAGGTGGTGTTCGCAGTGATTTGTGGCTACCGATACCAAACTTTCAAAACTAACCAACAACTACAAGAAAAGTACGGAGTCTCGTCGTTGGGGTGGACTGTGTTGACGAGGGAAATTTTTCGATTGCAGATGCGCCATATCGCCGCTTACCTTTTGCTCCAAACTGGCGGCAACGAGAGCCCCAGCGCCGCCGATGTGAAGAAGCTTCTCGGCGTCGTCGGTGTGGAGGCCGATGACGACCGCCTGGAGTCGCTCATTTCTGAGCTGAAGGGCAAATCGACTGCTGACGTATGTATTTCATTTTTTGGGGTCCGGCTGAAGTGTGCTGATGCGACTGGAATGTGTAGCTCATTGCTGAGGGCTCGAGCAAGCTCGCCTCTGTAAGTGTGCCTAGCGCGGATCGAATTACGAATGCTGATGTGATGGCGCACAGGTACCCTCCGGTGGAGGAGGAGGAGGCGCGGCGCCCGCTGCTGGTGCCGGGGGTGCCGCTGCGCCTGCCGCCGAGGAGAAGAAGGAAGAGAAGGAGGAGGAGAAGGTCTGTGCCTGGCCGCCTGATGGGTCATCGAATATGCTGACGTGCTGTTGCAGGAGGAGTCGGACGACGACATGGGCTTCGGTCTGTTCGATTAAGGGGAGCTGTAGTGTACATACGATGTTCATCAGTGAATACAAGGATGATACTTGGCGGCTATATGCGTGAGAGAGTGGCCAAAAGGGCTAGTGTCCTGATTGGGTACCGGCGGAGTGGGGCGGGGCTGCACGTGTGCGAGTGGGAATGCCGGCGGACCGATGGCGTCAGGGAAGTCGGCTAGAGCTGAGAAAATGACAGGCAGCCCTTGACTTGCACCCACTATATCTCCCATGCAAAATTCAGACTCCAGTCCCACCAGCTTCATGAAGGGCCCAAAGCGAAAGAGGCTAGCAAAGGTGAGCCACCTCTGCCACTATTGACTCCCGCTCACGCCCCCAGGCCTGCGATGCGTGCCACAAAAGCAAACGCCGCTGCGATGGAACAGGTCCGTCCCTCTCCTCCCACACTCCCCCAGCTCACCCCCGCCCCAGCTCCCTGCAGCAACTGGTGAGCAGCCCCCCGCACGGCCCGGCACGCCACACACTCACCCCCGCCAGCTACTACGCCTCCAAACAGTGCACATACACAGACGCCTCCGGCCGCCCCGTCCCTGCCCCCCGCCCCTTCAAGCCAGAGCGCCAGGACCCATCCTCCTCAGCAGCAGACAACCGCCCCATCCTCCCCGCGCCCTCGTCCAGCCAGTTCCGCATCTACCCAAATCCACCCCCGCAACAGCAGCAGCAGCATCCGTACCAGGCCGACAGCGATGACGAGCACAAACACACCCGCAAACGCTTCCGCAACGACCGCGGAAACCCCATGCCCGTCGACGACCTCGTCATCGACGGCCCCATCTCCGCCGTATCCATGGATCGCGCCGCCTCCGCAGAGCTCGACCCCGTCCTCACCCGCGAGCTCACAAATCGCGAGTAGTCCGCTATCTTGCCCCCGTCGTCTGCTGATTCTCTTTGCAGTCTTCTTCGCCCACTGCCATCCTGCCCGCGCCGTCATCCACAAGCCCACCTTTGCCTCCGCCCTCAGCCACAATCGCGTCCCATCTCACCTTCTTCTCGCCGTCTGCGCTCTCGCCGCACCGCTATCAAAACAGCCCCGCTTTCGGACATCACCCACTCGATTCGCCGGCAGACCGTTCGCACAAGAAGCTCTGTCCCAGATGTTTGATGGCGCAGGTCGGCTCGTCGTTGAGCCAGACCTCGCTGCTGCCCAGGCTCTCTGTGTTCTCCAGATGCACGACATCCTCACCAAAGACAAGACCGCCATTTGGAGCTCCCGATTTCATGGTAATACCCCCATTGTCTCTCTCCTTCCCACTGCTGATCAAAGAAGCAGACCTCGCTCTACAAATCGTGGAGGGCCTCGGAGTACACAGTCCGGAGCACCCGACGCTAACCCCGGTCCCATCCCAAGAGTTCGTCCAGCGCTCCATCGAGCGCGAGGCCATCCGCCGCATCTTCTGGCTCATCCATCTCCTTGATGTCATGGCTTCTATCTACTTCAAAAAACCCGTCACATTCACCGATAGCGAGCTCCGTCTGAGGCTCCCTGTGGACGAAACAAGCTTCGAGTTGGGCGTGCATTCCACATTGCCTGGTGCGTACTTTGTTTGTCCCTTGTCCCTTCTCGCTTGCTCCCCCCTTAATCCCCGCCCACAATGCGCCGCGGCAGCACTAGCCGCTCCCATGTCGTTACTCTCCCGTTCTCCTCTCGTACAGTTCCTATTTTCAATCCCTTCTCTCTTCTATTACCTTTGATCTCAGGACCACGGCTTGATGTGCTCCTACTTTCTCCCTGGCCTTCCCATCCCACACTGCATTCTTCCACTTTTTTGTCTCACGCATCCACCTTCTATCTGTCACGCATGGTCTCAATCGCTCAAACTGACTTCTGATATCTTTAGAATACCTCTATCTTCCGGCGGTTAGGACCCAGTATGCCTCCGAGTTCGGACATCTCATTCGCATCGTCTCCATTTACGCGAAAATGGAATACGCGCTCGACGAACTCAACGGCAAGTCGCCCACAGAAACCTCATTACGTTCATCCTCTAATACGCTAACTCCCCCTATTTTTAGACCCAGAGACGGCATCCAATCCTTCTGCGATGTTGATGGAGGCTGAAAACAAGATGAAGGTGCCGTATCAGAGCCAACATCCTCGTATACATCTAGTGGCGCTGACGTTGCTGTTGCAAACCTAGGAGTGGGATCGCACGCTACCGGAACACTTGCGGTTCTCCGAGCAAAGCCTACAGGTCCAGCAAAGCATGTTCGAAACCAGTTCCAACACCGGTGCGTGGTGTTGGTGCAACATCCACATTCACCACGCTTCTTGCGTCCTTGCACTTCATGTGAGCTTGGTTCCAGCTTCTTCTTTTCATTTTATTGTTCTGATTTTTCTTGTGATATTTTCCAGACTGGAAGCCGCACGCACCGAGGTCCTAGACCAGACGCTTCGGAAGCGCTTCGGAAGATTGACTTGATATTGCAAATGCTAGGCGACCGCGCGAAGAACAGCATACTCAGTTGCGTGTTTTTCATTGATCTTGCGGTTTTTTTTGTTTCTCATGAAATCCCCTTCTTGATAGTGGGTACTGCTCTTTGGGTGCGTAACCTGGGTCCCTGTCTGCTTACATCGATCACTGACTCGAAGCTTTACTTTTTTCATTGATCATTTAGTCTCTTGTCAAATATTGCAAGCGGGACGACGCTCAGATCCGCAAATGGGCTCATGAATACGAGGAAAGTTGGGGTACTGCAACTTTCGAGCTTGTGCAAGACTGGCGTTCCCATCCGTCACCGCCGCAACAGCATCAGTACCCTCATCCGCATTCTCAGCAACCCCAGCAGCAGCAACACTCGCACACTACTTCTCATGGACATCCCCAACAGCCACATCAAGTCCCACACCGCCGACTTTCTGATGTTCGTAATGCCAGCTCTCAGATAAACTATGGTCACGGGCACTGCAAACCGAACTC
>CACVBS010000059.1:276800-354443 GCA_902728275.1 Cyclocybe aegerita | reverse complement strand
CCGCCACACGGTCCCGAGCCGCCTTCCTACAGTGGCAACGGTGGCGCCAACTGCGTAGACCATTCTGTGAAGCGCTCTCCCAGTCACTCGCCCCCCATCTCTTATCCCCTCGGCCGACCACCCAACTCCGCGAATAGCAGCTCCAGCAACCACAACTCTAATCGACCCTTGGGCATCAATCCGCACGAGAATAACGCTCTCCCGGATTCTTCCAACGGCAACGGCGCAGGTAGCTCTAGGGACAGTGGACGAACGGGGCAAGGGCAACCTTCAGCTCCACCAGGGTCTGGCGTCGGCGTCGGACCGGCTTTGGGACATGGTGGGAATGGAAGCCAAGTGTCGATGTCCCAGAGCCAGCCGCAGGGCGTTCTAGGGAAGTTCGCGGGCAGGGATCAGGCGAATGTGACGCAGCATCCGCGCTGGCCACATCTTGGCGCGGGAGGTGGTGATTCGGCCGGGGGAAGTGACGGGTCTGGTGGGCAGGTATTCAGCGGCAGCGGGGGTGAATGGGGGGATGAGTGGGCCTGGCGTCTCGGGCGATGTGACCGTGGGCGTGGGCGTGAACAGCGTGTCAATGGGACCTGGCGGAGGTGGAAATGCGGGCCTTTCGATGAATGGGTCTGGGAGTGGGAGCAACTCTGTAGGAGGTGGCGGGTCTTCGAACACAGCGGGACAAAGGAACCTCAGCCTGTTGGACGGGAGCCTCCAGCTGCCTTCGCTCAAGTCGAGTGGCCTGTTAGACTCGTGGTCTTTGAGGAATAACCAGGTGGCAAATGGAGCTGCACACCAGCAGGGACAGCAGCAGCAGCAGCAGAATACGACATCGCCGCGGAGAACGACGCCTCCTGGTGGTGGTGGTGGTAGTTTGGGCGTGCCGTCACTGGCTCAGCACCGTTCCCTGCACCATCATGGGCACTCTGGTTCGTCGGATCTGCGACCCTCGACGACGCTTGCTATGCCCGTAGGTCTGCAGTGGCTTGCGAACGAGTCTCAATAACCGTTCCGACCGTGCGCTCGATTTATTTACCTCCTTCCAGCCGTCCCTTCTTGTGTAAGAGTTGAACTCTATTTCCTTGCCCTGTTTGGATTTTCTCTTCGCTATCGTCGTCGGGCCGCCGCCCACTTTGCACCTTCCAACGCCGGTCTTTACTCAACGCATGTCAGCTCCGCGTCTCTTTCACGCACCTGCTAGCATACTCACCACTGCCACAATGCCAGATATCTACGCACACACATCATTTCCTCTTGCTCTTCGAAATTCCATCTTCCATCCTGTTGTCTTACTATTTGCGCCACATCATCCATTGCATTTCTACTTATTCACGCCATGCAATTGCCATTCTTGTCACACGTATTCTTGTAAAATCTCCCTCTGCTGCAGTTGTTGTTACCTACCTACGTACGGTATCGGTGTACCCTTCATCATCCATCTTGGCCATTTGTATTACAACTTATCACGACCCCCCGACTACACGAGGAAGTTTGGCAATTATATCCAGTCCGTGCATTGTCTGTATAAAGACAAGAGAAGGTTAGGCTGTGGGTTTCTTGAGATTTCGATGGAGCTCTGGCTGCACTAGAACCGCTCGTTCGAGAAGCGTCTTGACAACATGGTCCCTCTTCTTCTCGTAGACTACGTCGATCTCTCTCAGCTTGGCGTCCGTTTCCTTGTCGAGGGCCGCTTGTGTCGTAGACGTGTTTCCTGCGTGCTGCAAGTAGAGGAAATTCGAGAACAATTCGGGGAAGGAGGTGGTGTAGTTGACGTACTGAATCCTCAAACGCCTTGAACTCTTGCTCCTTGGCGCGTTTGTACTCTTCTATCTCTTTGCTCGCCTCTGCGCGAGCATCCTTAAGCTTTTGAACCCGATCTAGATAATAGACGAGATCAGGGGTGCGGTATGGAACCTTGAGGGGGGTGATTCACGGACATTGGCGGGCCTGCTGAACGATCTTTGCGGCTTCCTTCTCTGCCTCGAGAAGGGTCTGGATGCCTTGAGATTGCTGGGCCGCCTACAGGGAAATATGTCGGTGAATAAGCAGCGACAACGTGGGCGGATTATCGGTTGCTGGCCGGACGTACCATTCGATGGTGGATGTACGTGAGTGAGGAGATTCAGTCTCCGCCATGTTCGAGCGGTAAGATAGCGACGACCCGAAAGCGGAAGCAATCACCCCTGTTTCTGACCACTATGGTCCTCTCCGACTCTTCAATGTCCCGACGGCTTGCCTGCGCCCACTGGCAGTGCCATGCCTTCTCTGCCTTTTTTCCGCCGGTTAATGTTCTATGCTGCGGAGACACTTCTTGTTTCGCTTGCGATGTCAAACGGTTACGTGCCCTCAGGGACTTACAGATTTGTGTTAGTACGTCTCTGCGGCAAAGGCATCCTGAACGTGCTGGATGCTGACGTCGTTGAACACCCATTCAATTACGAGCTAACTGCGTGTAATTTCTGTCTTTTTCTCGCCCTTTGACTCAGACCCAATTGATTTACAGCATCCCTCAAGAGTCGGCCGGTGGCATATCACCGCCAACACTGCACATGGGGTCTCAACGAACATCGCCGCTCTAGCCTACTAGTGAACGGCTCATCGTCCGTATTCCGGTCCTGTCATTCTTTGGGTAAATCTCTAAACCACGAAGCTTCCTCTGAATGTCACGGTTTCTCGAACCACCCATCTGTTATGTGGGCCCGCCGAATCTCTGTCAACGGTTGTTCATTCTTGGAGATCCGATCCTTGTTGAGGGCTTCTCAACGGCGTTGCATGAAACTCCAGAAGCTCCAGGGCTCCATGATCCTGTCAGCTATTGTCAGGCGGCTCCTGTGTCGTGCCCACTGCCCACCTTTAACTTCGCTGCCTTTCAAGTGCGACGGTTCTCATCGGCAGGTACATACATTTACGGCGCATCATCGTGGGCTGAGAAATGACCGCGATATGATACGCCCAGCAGGCTTTGCATCTCTCGTTCCGGATTGACTTTTACCTCGTACTTGGTATGTGTCAACCAGGTTCGCAGTTATTCCTGACTCTTGACCTAGACCTCCGATTCGATTGCATTCTTGCGCCTCTACGCCCCCCCCCCTCACACTGTCACCAGTTTTCATAGCTGGGGAAAATGTTTTAGGCCACAAAATTCGTCTTCGTGTTCTCGGGCCCCCGTTCCTCATGTTCTTTGTGTGCATGAGGGTTCGTATTCTTTGGGGGTTTTAATTTCAACGTCTATCAACTCCACTGAGGAGCATGGGCACATCCTTCACACGTGAGCGGTACTACTACGCGAAGAAAAAAACTCGTCGATATCTTGTTCAGATCGACTGCTATTTTGACCTTTGGTCCCCGAAACTATTGTCACCAGGATGGGGTCTATACTTAGCTATCTTCTCTTCCAAGCTCTAAAAGCATATGTCGTTCCGACCGCACCACTTCCGATCTGGAGAGTCCACTGTTGTGTTTTTGCTCTTTGTTTTTCCTGGCTCCGCGAATTGTCGTGGGACGGAAAATGTAGCATCTTATATCCGCCGCTCCCGTGGAGGCAATTTATCTCGGTCATTCCGGTAGTTCGACATGACAACTTCATATTATATTATCCACCTGCCGTTCCTACCAACCGCACAGACGACAGAGTTGACCAGTACTTGTCATTGCCTCATTCCATAGAGAAAACAGGTTCTCATCTTCCACATACTACCGCATACAATCTGCAAATGGAGACGCAATATTCACTCAGGAGGGTTAGATACCAACGATGGATAAACTGCAACTGTCAGCGCCTGTTCGCCATTAACCTCATTCCAATAGGCCAACCCACCACTCATCCTTTCGCACCATTCTTGAAAACTCTCCTCATGCTGGAAAGGGGTGAACGTCGTTTCACGAGAATACTCCTTGAAGAGAAACACCCTCGGTTCCCCGGTGGCCAAGCTTCGCAGTTTCGTGATGGATGGAAAACGATGTTGGAATGATGTACCACATATCCCACGGGGAGGCGGCTCACCAGGGTGAATGAGGAATCTTTGCAGGGATGCCGGCAGCGTCCTGAACTCTGGTCTATGAAGATCAACGCCGTCGCATGGCCTCTGTAGTGCCTTCGTTAACTCGGAGCAAACTGTACTCGAGTAGGGGTTGGAGTGGTCAAAACGTAAATGTGTGAGGTTGGGGGCCGCTCGAGCGATAGCGGCCAGAGTTGGATCATTGTTCGATGTGCAGACATCGGACAACCGTAGGCGTCGTAAGCTCTTCAGCATGCCGGGCGGGCTAGGGCAGTCATAGGCGTAGTAGGGGCCCTGCAGTACTAGCTCTGACAGCCGAGGAAAGTAGATTGGGAAAAAGATAGACGGCCGATAGCCTTCTATGTTGATAGACAAAAGCTCAACTGAAGGAGACACCGCAATAAGGATGCGGAACAATGCATGAATGTCAACCTCCACGCTAATATCTTCAAAAATGGGTTTCTGTGAAGCCGGATGAGCATATATTAAAAAGGCAAGAAAGAAATGCTAACAAAACACTCATAGTATTGCTCGTGGACCGTTGTGTCAATTGAGTCGATACTTGTCCTCTTGAGAGCGTCTAAGAGTTCAGAGCGTCGTTCTTCCGACAGCTCGGAGGTGTCGTACATCGAAACATACAGATTCTCGACGACTTTTTCTTCTTGTGGAAGTGCTTCTATCATGTTCATGAAGCCAACCGCTTGAACTAGGCCGCGAATGGCGACAGACCGCAATTTGACACGCCGGGAAGCGGCATTGAAGTAACGGTTTGTTTGCGAGAGCGAGCGACCCGTAATTCCAGTATCAGTGCAAGCAAGCAAGAATATCCGTGTCCAAACTTCTGTGGGGAGTAGATCCATAGATGATGGTTGATGGGAGCCTTGACTCGAATGGCTCTTGGGAAGAGTACGTCACGGCAGTCACGCCTGTCATGCAGCACTCATTTGGCTTGTTCTTCGACGTTTGGGATCACATAGTCGGGAGTCCAGTTTGAGGTTTTCAGATGGCGAGCAATGCGCTAGACCCACTGCAAACACTTCAGGCCGCCCTTGCAGCACCACCGAACTCTCAGGAGCAGGCAGATGTCCTCGCGACTTTACGCGAATCTCTAGAAAAATATCCAGCACCAATAGTCGTCCTTGCACCATCACTAATTACCACCGTTGCAAATGCTGGAGATTCTCTACTCAAGAGATGGGTCCTGGACCTTTTTCATTTTGCGATATCTCGCTCGTCTCTCTCCTTGGATCAGCGAACACAGAGTTAGTCTTGACCCCATCCATTCAGAAGTGCCGTCATACGACTGTTATTCACCAACTTGTTTCCTTTAGTGTCACTGAAAGCGCTCGACACCCTTGCCCAGCTCATCGATGATCCCCAACCCGCAATTGTGAAAGTCGTCATACAATGCTTCGCCACCGTATATCCGTTGGTTTTCCGACATTTGTGAGCACACCCTTTCCTGTGGCTCGGCATCCCTCAATCCTATCAATAGGTGCACCAACCGGAGCAACCCTGCGGCATGGAACACGATATCAAGCTCCAAAACGCGCCTCCTTGAACTTGTGTGGGCTCCAAACGTCAATGCCGGTGTGCGGATTTCTGCCCTGAAGTTTGCTCAGCGTGTCATTCTCGTCCAAATGCGAGGTTTGTCGGACCCGAGGGTGAGCGCTCTGTGACCCATAAGCTGCGATATATTGAACTAAAGCTCTTCTCTTCAGCTTCAAAACCAGAGCGATCCAAGTATACCCGCTTGCCCGGTGGATCACCCATTTATTTCTGTGTCAAAGCTAGAGACTGAGGGTCAGAAGCTCTTGGAAGGATTGGCTGCCTTATTATACAACAGCAAGTAAGTGACGATGGCTACATCGCAGTCCAGTTCTGACATTGTCGCAGTGATGTGGACCTCCTTTCTGCGCTGTTGAACTCATGGGCGAACTTGGTCAAACAACGGCCTATAGCACTTCCGTTTGTCATAAATGCACTACGATCGTGGACGCCTGCTGCACTTGTTGGGAAATCGGCCTCAAATGTTAAGAGTGTTGAGAAGGCAATGCGGATTCTGCTGATTCACATCTCTCGGTGCGTGCAATGAGACCTTTCAAGAATCCGTAGAAAGTTCTGAAACCCGGGATATACACAGGCTTCCAAGTTCGAGTCAACATGCGGCACATATAACTGAAACTCTAAATCAGCAAGGCATGCGTATGGACAAGGCGGCCGCTGAAGAAAAGAGGCGCAAAGCTGCCCTGGCAGAAGGTCGAAAACGTCCATCTTCAAATTCCAATGAGCCCGAAGACAACAAACGTATCAAGCTGGACAATGAAGTTACTCAGCCCCAGTCCAGTAATTCGGCTGCTCTTCTCTCTGCATTCGATTTCACATCACTTCCTGCGCCACTCATCACCAACCTCATCGTTGCGAATATTCAGGCTTTCACTGAAGAGCAGCTTATATCTTTCGTGAACGCATACCGCGAAAGTTGTGGATTGTCTATACCAACATCCCAGTCACAAGTCAAGCAAGACAGTACAGTCACAGTCACTGCATCAGGTGCGACCACCCAGGTTCTCCCTCCTATACCCACAGGACCCCGGGCACATTTCCGGGCGGATAAGAGCTCGACACCACAACCTCAAGAATCTGCCACCGTAGCAATCAAGGATGAGCCGGTTGATCCTCTTCAAATGGATATTGATGAAGACGAGTTAGAGTACGAACCTGAGAGGTTGAATGAAAAGGTATGGTGCCGAGTTCAAATTACAGCTTCCATTCATGACACTCCATGTTCATAGCTTTCTGGGGCTCCTGAGCCTGAAGACGAAGCCATGGTAGATGGGGCTAGTCATGAGGACAACCTTGAACTTGTCGACTTCCGGCTTCCGCCACCGAAAGAACTAGTAGGCGAGGAGGAGCGGCGCATTGTCATCCACGATTCCCTGAAGCGGGTATGGGACGGAGCAGAAGATCTGAAATCGCTTGGGGAAGGGTTCTCCTCTGACTCAGTGCAAGCTGGTGGAAATTCTGCTTCAGAGATGTGGATGCTTTTAATCGTGCGGATGCTGACGAGGGTTGCTGAGCCTCCTTCCGATCTAAACAACAATGAGCCAGAAGGGGAGAAGAAGAACCTTGTTGAATACGATTTTTATGCTCGGCACGACCGACTTCGACAGACTCTGTGTGAATATATCATGGCTGATTTTCCTGCTCGGTATGTCTTGGAAACATTACTGTTTAGACCCCTCTTGATCAGACTGGTAGCGTACGCCTTGCCACTACGTGGATGAATGAGGAGTGGTATAATGATCAAATACGTCAGACTCAAGATCGGAATTGGGTGAGTTCATTCACAATCAGACCTAGTATATTTATTCTAACATCTCAACAGCGACCTAACTATGAGACATGGTTAAACCAAATCGTGGCGTCCTATCAGACCATTTTGGATGGGAAAGACAAGACTTTTGCCCGTTTTCTTCTCGACTTACCTTCGATACCGACGGATGTGTTGGACCTGTTAAGAGATCTGTGTACTGATAACTCCAGGTAAGAACACAATCCTGGATTACCGGCCCTTACTTGATCTCGTGCCTAGCTCGGACCGTATGCAAGTCGGCTTCACAACACTTCGTGGAATCGTGATCCAAAGGCCGTCCTTGAGGATGGAAGCTATTAGTGTACTGCTGGAACTGACGACACATTCAGGTCAGTCATATTCTTTAATTCTGCCAGCTTCGTCTTTGAGCCGTTTTTGATAGAAAAACGCATACGAGGAGCTGCCATCAACACTGTCAGACATTGGGTGCCACATACACCTCCTATGGATGGCATGGTTCGAGACTTTGCGCTGCAGATGCTACGTAAACTCCAACTGCGTTCTTCCGAACATCGTCCTCATCCAGATGGTGACGTCAAGATGAATGGAGATACAGAGGATGAGCAACAAAATGGAGTTGAGGAGGACGGAGCAAAACCGCCTCACCATGACCGAGAGGGTCAAGACATGGAAGATGGTCAACTACCAGCTGAAGACTTGGTACATACGCCATATCTGCCAGAACGTATTGAGCTACCTGCAGAGGAGGAACAGGTACTACAACATGTTGAATTGCTTTTCGCCCTTTCCGTGAAGGTTCCAGAATTTTTGGATGAGTGAGTATGCTATGTTTTGGGCTTCGTTGCTTTCTTAACCCACATCACAGGATCTTCTCCGCCTATGGACGCATGGATCAGACTGTTCAAGAAGCCGTCCAAACTCTAATAACGCCCTTGATCCGTTCATTGGGCTCCAGTCACGGAAAACTGTTGACTTTGATGCGCCAGTGCCCGCCAGGTGCAGAATCTCTGGCTCTACGTGTCTTGACCATTTTTACGGAAAAGGGCCGACCAAGTGCCCAACTGGTTGCACTTGTCAAAGCTCTTATCAATGAGCGAGACCTTGATGCAAGGTTCCTTATACCTATCATCGCTGAGATGGACAAGGTATGTTGTCATCCTGCTTCTCAGTGCTTTTTGTGTCCTCATCAGTTTTCGTCGTTTTAGGCGGATATCACGCGATACCTTCCACGCATCGTGTCAAGCCTCAATGGTCAACCCGAGCCCAAGAATCTAGTTCGATCCGTGTTCAGCTCAATTGTGACTACGCCACCCCAGACATTTGGGTCTGTTTCGTCGAATCTTCCACGAGTCAGACAAAGCGAATTACTTTCTCCGGCTGAACTTATGGTTCTATTGCACGACTCAGAGAAGCAAATTGGGCTGAAAAGTGCAATTGAAGGTCAGGACTTATCTTCATTCCCCGTATTCATGGTTGTTTATATATTATCCTAGCGATTGGGATTTGCTTCTCGATGACAGACGTCTTCCGCTCTGAAATTCTCGCTGTTGTCATGCAACAGATCATGGATGAACCTGTGCTTCCTGTTCTTTTCCTGCGAACGGTGGGCCACGCGTTGTATTTTTAGGAGGAAGAGCACTTACAGTTTGCTTCCAGGTGATCCAAGCAGTCACGACCTACAAATCACTTGTGGCTTTCGTCTCTACAACGCTTCTTTCTCGCTTGATTACAAAAAAGATATGGACAAACCCTCCACTCTGGGAAGGGTTTATCCGTTTAGCAAAAGTCATCGCACCTGCTAGCTTTGGGGCACTGCTGCAGCTTCCCCGAGACCAACTCCGGGAGTTGGTGAACAAACAACCAAGTCTCAAGTCCGGCCTGCGGGACCACGTAACGAAAAAGGCTCCAAACAAGGCGCGAGGAGCAGGGTTTTTGGATATTTTCGGGGAACCTGAGGATGAGGCCGCCGCCGCAAGCATTGCACCTCCACCTGCAGAAATTGCGGCAACCTCTGCCTCATGAAGCGCCCTTTGAGGTTCTATTTATGTTCACGATTACGCACCATATCATCTATAATGAACTTGTAGTAGTAGATCGAAATCTGTAATTTTGGAATCCGAGGCCGAGTCGAGGCGCGGATTCAAAACAATGCTGCTTATCGGAGATTGACAGCCAATCGGTCGGAATCCTGACACAATCTCTTCTGTGAAAGCATGACTAGTATGACTCCCACAACTGCACCATTCCTCATCTACAGCGAGCCTGATAAGCTTGGTGTGCACAGCACTTCTTCAATCGTCTCGTCTTCCATTCAGCTTCACGCAGGCAGGACGACCAACTCCTCTGCATGTCACAGCCGGCAAACTCTTCCAGAAGATCCCCTCGCGGATCGCGTCGACGAAGAACCGAGGACGAAACATCTCACTCGAAAGACGAGAATGATTCATCTTCGTCCGCAGCCGCGTCTCCTGGCTCTTGGAATGTCGATCGAGGGAGATCAAGGGTCAGACGACCGTCAAATCCCTTCTCTGAGGAGAGTTTGAGGAGGAGGTGCGTTCGTGATAAGTTTGAAAGGGCGCCCTCGTGCTCACCGCCCACAGAGGCTACCACACAGTTGTCACCCCTTCCCTTCATAAAGTATTTCATTTGGAACGACGGTGGAAGCTGGTACGAGAGTTGGGTTCCGGCGCTTATGGAGTAGTTATGTGCGTTAAATGCACCCCTCGATACACGACCTCGCTTAAAGACTGTGATACAGTTCTGCCGCCGATGAAATATCCAGTGAAACAGTCGCTATAAAACTCGTCACTCGCGTTTTCGAGAAGATCCAATTCGCTAAAAGGGCGCTTCGGGAGATCGCCCTACTGCGGCACTTCTCGCACCATGGCAATATCACTGGTCTTATAGACGTCGATGCGATATCCCCAGATTTTTCCGAAATGTGTGTTCTTCGAGCTTCTTCTATACCATCTCTAAAATTTCTTACAGCTATATTTTCATGGAGGTAGGAAACCTTTGCATCTCTGTGAAGTATTTAACGAGCTTTGCCTCTAGCCCATGGAAGGTGATTTGATCTTTAAAGTTGGTACCCGACATGGCTAACCTCTAATCCAGCCGACCTTCACCAAATAATTAGATCTGGGCAAACCCTCACTAACGAGCATGTGCAATATTTCACGTACCAGATCCTTCGAGGTATGATTACCTCTCGTTTTCGAAGCAAGCTACATTCATTTGAAATCGGCAGGCATGAAGTACATTCACTCGGCGGGGGTCATCCACAGAGATCTAAAACCCGGGAATCTCTTGGTCAATGCTGACTGTGAACTCAAAATTTGTGACTTTGGCCTCGCGAGAGGCTATGATGCGACCCCAGACGAGCATGCCACCCATCTAACGGAGTATGTCGCAACGAGGTGGTATCGCGCACCGGAAATTATGTTGGCGTATAGGTATGGTACCTTTATTTTCCGTCCCAAGACACTTCTATTAATGCCATGCCTAGGAAGTATAACACCGCCAGTTAGTGGAGGATTCCTAAGATCAAATTTCGCGGGTACTCACATCCTATAGTCGATGTCTGGTCAATAGGTTGCATCCTTGCAGAACTTTTGATTGGCGCACCATTATTCAAAGGGAAGGAGTAAGTCGCGCGGGTGTCATCGTGTCACAACTTTCTAACCGGATACACAGTTATGGTCAGCAAATATATGTTCCCTTCTTGAGCTCTCAACTGACTGCATCGCGATTTCTTTTTAATGCTAGTGGACCAGTTGAACAAAATATTCGCTGTGCTTGGTGCGTTTCCCTTTCTTTTTCTTTTCTCTTTCTTTGCATAGTTGGCTATATTTACTGGTGCCATTCTTGTAGGGACACCTGATGCCAACGTCATCCGCAAGATTGGCAGCCCCAAGGTAATTTGATTGAACTTGATACATAGTTCCAAGGTTCTATTGAAGCGTTGCAAAAGGCACAGGCATACGTCCGATCTCTACCAATCAAGAAGGTTGTTCCTTTCAAGAAGATCATGCCAAAGGCTGACTCCCAAGGTGAGGAACCTCGTTCTTTCTGTCTTCCTCCTAGCTAATGTTCCAACCAAGCTCTCGATCTTCTCGGGAAAATGCTCTTTTTTGATCCAAGTGACCGTGTGACCGTCCCAGGAGCACTTGAACATGACTGGCTATCAGCTTATCATGACCCAGAAGACGAGCCGGATTGCCCCGCGAAATTCGACAAGTGGCGCGAGATTGAGACGCTGGAAACTATGGAGGAGTTTCGTGAAGCCCTTTGGACCGAAATCGAGGACTACCGGAGAGAAGTTCGAGGGCTGGATATTGAACTCTCTGCTCTTGGGTCTATCTCCTCGTCGCCTCCACCATTACCGGCCCCCTCGCATATGGATGCGTCAGCTTCACCAGCTGTTAAATTTGAAGAGAACATGTTCCAAGCAAGCCCAAGTGAATCACAGGTCACAAGCCCTGCTCAAGAATCAATTTCTACTGCACCAGAGAGCGAGGCTGTCACTGAAAGGTTGAAAGAGGCTGAGGACATCCTGCCAGACAGGTTGCCTTCGATCAGCCCAGAAAGCCATCGTCGCTCTATTACGACGCCTACCGACCCCGTAATGACATATGCACGACGTTCAAGCATCTTGCAACCTTCTCGTCAAGGTTCGACATACAACTCTCCATTACCATCCTCTCATGTTCCAGGATTCGTGCTCGAAGGTTCAAGCGATAAGCTGGGGCCCGGAACAGTGCCTTTTCCGACCCAAGGATATGTGGTTCCAGCACGGTCTCGGACGGGATCAACCACAGGTGGCGAAGTTACGCGCAAGCTGCTCCGAACACTATCGACGGTCTCGATTCATGAAAGCATGGACGGTTGGCCCGGTGGTCTAGCAGGCAAAGCGCCGATTGGAAGGTATATTACGGAAGTGAATACTGAAGCAGATGCACCTCCTTCAGAGGTCACGAAGGATTTCGGCATCGAGTCGGAATTAGATCTAGAGGAAGGGTCAGCAAAAAAACCTGCTGGGCGGTTTCAGCTTGGATAGATACTGACAAGTTATACCTTTCCATAAGTACATGGCGTGGAATTATCCTGTTATAAGATTAAGTACAATGAACTGCGTGTGATCGATACAGTGCCTATGGCCAAATGGTGAGCGGTGGAAGTTGAAATATAAATTAGTCGTCTCCTAGGATGTCTTTTATCCCTGCGAGCAAGCCGTATGAGAACCATCTCCGTGGAAAAAATAGAAACAACGTACTATCTATAATATCCAAATAAGCTGTCGTCGCCGGACTGTCAGGATATTCATCGAGGAAGCTAACACCATAATCAGCACTTTTTCCTATCCGAGGGTCCAACGGGACGGCTCCGAGTAGCTCGATTCCTGTCTTTTCTGCAAGCCGTTTAGCACCCCCGGTGCTCGGCTTGAATATTTGTGATTCAGTTTTGCAGTTGGGGCAGACGAAACCTGACATGTTTTCCACTAAGCCGATGATTTGAATTCCAACTTTTCTGCAGAAGTCGATCTCCCGTCGCACGTCTTGGAGGGCAACTTCTTGAGGGGTTGTGATAAGAACCGCGCCATCTATTCCGCTTTCTTTTAGATATTGAACGATACTGAGGTGTTCGTCAGACGTTCCGGGCGGTGTGTCGATAAGAAGATAGTCCAACTCGCCCCAGTCGACATCCTTGAGGAACTGGGAGATTAATCCGTTCTTCTTAGGCCCTCTCCACATGATTGCGTCTCGGGACGTTGGAAGCATAAACCCGACGGACATGACAGCCATATTGTCTTGAACGTACACAGGTGACCAGCCCGACGAGGATGAGTGTACTTGCTCTGAGGCGATGCCTAATATCGTCGGTATTGAAGGCCCACAAATGTCGACATCCATGATGCCGGTCTGTAAAGCGGGATGAGGCCAGGAACATGGGAGATAACGAGGCATTTACCTGTGTATCCTCGTCGGCTGCGAAAGCCCAGCCTAGCTGAGCAGTAAAAGTGGACTTTCCAACGCCTCCTTTGCCAGAAAGAACGAGGATCTTCCGTTTCACGGAGGACATACGCTGTTTAATGAATGGGAGTGCTGGGTCTGGCAGTTTTGTCGCCCCAGATGCACATATTTCTTGGTTGTCGCAACCTGCACATGCGTCCGATTTTCCTGCAAGCTCGGATTCTGTGCCCTATCTGGCGCGGTAAGCACTTTCCAGAATTTGTATTGCAAAAAAGAACTTACTGGACAATGTTCTGGGGCATTTGAAGGAATCGACTTTGGGTCTGGTATTGGCGCTGGTTGCTGCGTGGCTATCATGGTCGACGTCTGAGGTGAAGCTTGAAACGTAGGTGAGCTTAGATTAGCAATCATTGACAAATGACGTAACATAAGCTAGAATCGGTCCCTTGTATTCGCGTTCTCTTGCTTCATCGTATGATACATTGGGTCAGCCTGTGCAGTGTATTTAGCTGTAGCTGGGCATTTCCATGCCAGGGTATATCCTAAGTACCGCGAAATATCTTCGTCCATGGCATGCTATATATACTGGAGAAAGAGAGGGGCACATGGAAAGTGATGATAAAATACAATTCAGTGGAATCAAAAGGCTTTGGAAGGAACCTAAAGGAGCGTCAGGGAAGATGACAGAGCGTCATGGAAGGTATCTTTAAGCACCGCGGAAAGGCGACAGGGAATACTGTAAAATAGGATATCGAACAACGAGGGCGGCACATCACAACACATGCTATGTCTCATTGCCGCTGCCGGCCCCCCCCTGAAGACGGATAGCCGTTCATGACAGGGTTGAAAGCCTGGGTCTGCGCCAAAGGATTTTGGGCACCCGTCGGCGCTGACGAAGAACCAAGATGACTGGCACCAACATAGGACGATGGCCGTGACGAGGGGCCGTTGGAGGTGTTCGGCCGAGGAGGTGTCGGGGCCCAATCTTCAGAATATTGTTGTTGATTCCGCTGTGCGTTTTGCATGACGGCTTGGTTCTGCTGCATCCCTTGCTGCATCGGCGATGAGACAGTAGGTGGGTAGGGTTCGCTATTTTGCGGCGTTCTCATGTTCGGATTGCTCTGGCTAGAATTCGATGGTCCACCGAATGGCGATCCGGGTGGCGGCCGCTCCATAGCAGGGGAATTCATAGCTGGGTATCGTGGTTGCTGTTGCTGCTGCGGGAAGCCATTCGTCTGGTTCATGTACGGCGTTGAAGGGGCCGGTCGACCATTGGTGCCTTTCAGGCGCATATACGTGTCGCACTTCTTCATGAACTCTTTGCTCGGCAGATCTAGCGAGTTTGCAAAGTATTCTTGGTCGTGGAGGATCGACAAGAACTCCGCAGGCACCGTGAAGTACTCATCTTGGTCTTCTAGCAGAGAAGTGATGACGCGGACCCCGCTGAACGTTTCGTCCCTGGCTGCATCCCGCCCTCGAGCGTATATGATGCTAGGCGCGATGACCGTCGCAAGATTGCCAAGATCCATCTTACTACCCGTCTCGGCATCCATATGCGCGAAAGAGGCAACCCACTTCAAGAAGACGAAGAGAACCTCCATCGTGTCTCGATGGCTCTTTGGCAAAAGCAAGGAGATAAGGTGCAAATATCGTCTCCGATCTTCCTCAGATGGAAGTGCTAAAAACGAATACCGGAAAGTCAGGATGTGCATGAATCAGGAAAATGACCGAGAGCTTACATTGTGATGCACAGAACAAACGATGGAGCTTAAAGGTCATCAGCGGATCTGGCATCTCGCGAAGGAACTTTTTGAGCAGCGCAGCCAGCTGCACCGGGTTATCGAGCGACAGGTCGACAGTCGACGGATCCCGGTCGATGGCGTCGGTCAAGTCCCTTAGCCGCCGGATATTGCCATTCTTACGGAAGATTCCCTCAACAGACATGTCTAGCATACAAATGAACGTCAGAATTGCGGGGGGATCACCGTAGCACGAGCTTAAATTCGCCGCTCGCAGCCCATAGAGAAATGAAAACTCACCCATTTGACGCATTGCCGAGATGACATCGTCAATGAAGCTTGGTACCCTCAGTGTAGCCCGCGTTGCTCCAAGCAGCGAATCTGAACCCTCTCTCTCCACTAGGAGCTCAAGAGGTACCCCAAAGACGCCTGACGTTAGGAGTGCATTAGTCTTGCATAGCCAGAGAGAAGTATAAATTCGACGCACCTTTCTTCTTCACGTTCTTCTTATCACCCTTAAACAACTTGTTCCAAAACCCGCTCTTCTTGATCTCAACCATCTCCAGAATCTCGTCGAGGTCGAAATTGTCTTTCAAGGGCGACCGTGTCAGGGCGAGCACCGCACAGTGCTTGACGATCGCCAGCTCGAGAGGGCTCAGTTGTGCAATGTACGGCGTGGCGTTCTCCCGGGGCAAGGACCGCTGCTGCTCGCGGGCCTGTGCGACCTCGACCCACTGCGGGATGTCAGCGAGCGTCAGGGCGTCATCCCGCTTGGGTATTGACGACGCCGCCTCCTCCGCACCACCCGCCGGCGAATTCGGCGCACTGTCGTCGACGATCATCACCTCCGTGTTCGCGTTTGTGTTACTCCGCGCCAACGACGGCCTTAGCGCCTGCCCCTGCGGTTCAGGAGGAGGCAGCAAGCGCCCAGCATTCGCCCGGGGGGTGCTGTGCTGGCTCGGAGGGGTGTTCGAGCTCTGCTGATATTGCGGCTGCGGCGATTGGTTGGCGTACCCGCCCGTGTAAGGCATCTGCCCTTGCTGCCCCTGCTGCCCCTGCTGGACATGCGTGTTCTGGTGATACGACGGATGTGCCCCCGGCTCGTACTGTCTCGGTAGATCGGAGGGATGCACGCTCCTTCCCGCTGGGCTCTCGACGATGGTCGAGCGTTTGGGTAACCGGGCGGTAGCGGACAGCTTGCGGTCGAGGTGCACGGACTTCATCCTCATAATGTCGGCGGAGCTCCGGTACGGGTCGGATCCTGTTGGGGTTGACGGGTCGCTCGAAACTACGAAGTAGATGTCAACTGGGCTGAGAAGGAAGGAATGGGAAGTGAATAATACCTGGTGACATGGGCACCACACCCTGCTTCTTCAGAAGGAGGTAGAGCCGCCGCAGAGCAACATTCAGGAGGAACGCGTATTGTTCTAGTCGCTGGACAGCTTGGAAGCCCCCTCGGCACCCGGGATGCGCATGCTCAGTGCAGAAGATGAGTTGGGGGACCTCACCAAACGACGACGTGTCCTTCCTCGACTCCGGATCATACACGAAAAGGTCGACCTTCGCTGGCGGCCGTCGAGCAGTGGATAGCTTCGGCGGCTGGTCACCACGATTCGTGCCCCCTTCCTTGCTCGTGTCCTTCTCGTCGCCGCTCTTCGACGACTGCTCCTTCAAGACCGGTACCGCCGCGACCTTGCCGCAGTGTGCACACTGTACGCAGTGCGAGTGCCACCGCTGGTAAGTGCCCAGCCGCACGCAGTCCTCCTCCACCGTCAAGTTACACCGCACACACAGATCCGAGGGCGGGTTGGACGAAACCTTCGATACCACGCCCTGGCTCTGCGCAAAGGGCGACTCGCCCGCGTTCTCTGGCGCGAGGCTCCGGAACCCGTACGTGACGCCCTGCGTGCCAAAGTTCGCGCTGGGGTTGACGGTGAGCGCCTCGCCGTTGGAGCCCTTGATCATGCGCTTCGCTGCGGGGTTGCCGCCTTGTACCGCGAGCAGATGGAGCTTGTCGAGGAAGGAAGTCATGGCGTCCCGCACGCTCTGCTCGCGTTCCAATTTAAGAGCGCCGGTCAGGGCGATCCGGATGAGGATTTTGAGGTAGTGTGCCAAGCCCGTCACGAGGGCCAGCAGCTCTTGCGTCATGCCCATCCTGCGCGCGCCCGTCTCCTGCGTATGGGAAAGTAGAGTGAACAGTTCCACCGTCTTCCGACACAGCATTCGGGCTTCGCGTACGTGCGACATCCCTGCGACGATATGGATCAACACTACAGGAAATTAATGGAGGAGTCATGTTTACGAGTACGAACCCTTCATATTTAGAGAGGCGAAATGGAACTCCAAGTCGTCTATTGTGCCGAACAGGACCTCGACGTGGAGAATGAACTTTTCAGCCATTCGAATCGCGTCCAGATACGCCCCATTGCTGACTTGTCTCAACATGTCCGATATACAGGCTGCACTCGACTCTTCAAAGGCAGAAAGAACACTGAGAAGCCCAGTCAGAGGGTGGCTGGTAAAGAGGTGTATGTGCACGCACGTCCAAATCCGATACACCTGCTGTTCCATCCGAACCTGCTTCTCCTTCAAGGATCCAGGTGTCTCTCTATGTTCCTCCTCCACATATGCCGGCTCCTCCGTGTTCCCTTCTATTGATGTCGGTCGCCGCGTTGACACCTTGACGTTCCAAAACTAGAAGCCAAAATTGCTAAACATACTTGCGTAGAAGACGCCCTACTCACCTTGTTGATCATATAACACTCTGGATGCCAACATTCATCCCGCATGTTCCGATTAATCTCGACAAACTGCTTCAGTATCGCACTGTTGCACCCTGCGCACTTGGTCGCGAATCGAGTCGAGTAGTGGAAATGGCAGTAGACATCGCCGTCGTGTTCGTAGTATGAGTCTTGAGGGCCAAACAGCGTCGAACATAGCGAACATGTGAAATGCTCGACGTGGAACTTCTTGTCTAACAGGAATCGTTGGAGGCGGAAAAAAGCAAGGCAAGAAAGGGACGCACTGCACGCTGTGATGTAACTGCCTCGCAACGCCATCCCGCACTTGGCACATATCAGGTTCAGCCGACGGAAATAGTCGCGCTCACAGAGAGGGCTCTGCCTCCCGTTCGGTCCATCGATAGGAAAGAACTTGGAAGCGACGACTTCTCCACAGTCCTTGATAACAAGTGAGGGGGAGAATGGCAGATGAACGAGACATGAACACACCATGCATTTGAAGCAGTTGAGGTGAAATACAGCACCCAGGGCTCGCACAAAGGGGCCCTGCATCGGTTTCCCGCAAGCTGAACATGAGCTGTGCAAGGGTCAGATCAGGATAATCAGAAGAGAAGGCACTTACGTGGAGGATAGGCTTGTGGATGTCGGGGGCTTCGGATTCGAAGAGGACTGGTCAGAATGGGAGGTAGCACTTGTGTGATGGTGGGATTGATCTGAATGGCCTGAAGACGAGGGCTCCTTGGACTGCGCAGAGGAGAGGAAGGGGGGTGATGGCCTCGGAGAAGAGGGATAGCTTGAGGCAGATGGCTGGTGATTGAGGTCATCGCTGCGGGTCTGCGGGATGGCGCTGGCGCTGCTGTTGGCGGGGAGATTGCGATCGGGGTCGGAGGAGCCGACGGTGGACGCTCTTGTTGGGAGATCTGGGCGGTCTGGGAGGCGCGAGGCAGAGGTGGGGGGCGCGGAGTACGGGTTGCGTTGGTGGGAGATGTCGGTGGAGACAGCGAGGGGGCCGGGTTGGCTGTGCGGGAGCCACGAATCGGTGGTCCGTGCGTTGTCGCGGTCTCTGCTCATCGCTGGCACGGCGATCGGCCAGCTGCAGTGGTCGGCGTCGAAGAGGAAATGCAGAGGTGCTCAAAATTCAGTCCAATGGTAAGGACTCAACGCTAAGCGTGACGCAAGTCACAAGTCACACCCATAACCCTCCTCTCGCCGCCTGCTCCTGCTCTGCCTCCAAGTACACACATCGTCGCCTCTGTACCCGCGAGTCTCCTCTGGAGCTCCGAGCGAGGCTGTCCTGCTTTGACGTCAGTTCTTCCTTGCCCTGTGGGTGGCGAGTAGGGCCTCTGGTCGTCTGACGCTGGGCACCACGAACCAGGTCCGTCTTCGTGGGTTCTAATCAGGCTCTAGTTGCCCTCCATCTCCTGTAACAGATGCGAGCTGTCTACCTCGGAAGGGCATCATATAGGGACGAACAGTTTTCGTCACTTGAGGATGATGCAAAAACCATTTTGTAGAGGTCCAGTTCGAGCACAGCCACCTGCGGACCCAGCCGGCCCGGGACCTGCGCGTCTGTGCGGCATGCGAAAATAAAAATGTTGACTCTCGCCGACGCCGAGTGCACACATCGCCGTCACTTTCAACTGCACCCCGCCGAACAGCATACGCATTCCCCGAAATGCGGATAAATACCCCCTCCCACGTCCTCCTCCCTTTTCCCAAACCACCGACACCACCGTGACCGACGCCCAAGCCCATCTACGCAATACCTGCTTACGATCCGGCTAACCTCCCTCGACCAGCCGTTGCCGACTAGCAGGGCCCATACATATCCAGTTTATACGATATACTGCCGCCTCTGCGCTGGACTGAATGATGTATCCTCACCCCTACCCCTACTACCATCACATGGGGCTCTTCGCCGTCCGCGGCCCCAGTCGTCTCCTATGGTTCGTAATAGGCGCAATGACAGCAACTTGGTGGATCAAGCGCAAGCAGTGCGAGTCCCGCGTCTTCGGACACTGCCTGCGCCCCGCCATCCAGCCTACTGACTCGAAACACCGCGACGGATGGACGCAGAACGCCGTCGACGTGTCCCGTGCGATCAACAATATACCCATCGCCCCGACGCCCATGGGCGACTTTAACGGCACTGGTACTGGTACGCCAGCGTCCGCCGGCACACCGCAGGTCTCATGGGACCGTGACCACGCACGCCATTCGTGGCAATGGGACCAGTGGCAAGGACAGGCCGAGAGAGAGCAGTTCTCCAGGATGTCGAGGCAAGCGGCTGATGCTGTACGTTCTGCCTGCTTTTGCGGTTGCTCCCAGACTTACGTACCCCACCTTTCGTTCTGTGCAGATGGTAGATCTAACCGAGACCACACTCGAGTCCGTGCTAACCACGGCAGAGGCGTTGAAAGCGGTGCGTACTAATCCCGCATTCGCGATTCGTCAGTTCCAACAGCTTTGATCTGATATGCCGAATATGTGTACAGAAACTGGCGGAACACCGCGCTCGACGCGAGCAAGAGCAGAAGATCATCGAACAGCAGCTCGAAGAAGAACGGCGCAAATCCCCTCCTCGCCTGGTTTAAAGGGCCCCCCTCTCCCTACTGAAGTACTTACCTGTATAAAATAATCTATAGTACCTATGATCGCTCACATCATTCCTCTGCACCCCTCTTCGAGGTTCCTCATTCCGCATCCGCATCTTCCCTTTTGTAATATCAGCACACTACTACTCATAACAGTACTTCACACCATCCAAAAATTTCGTTAAATGTCATTAAACATGATTTGCATCCCGAATGATATAACGGCGTAGGCCTGAGGTTCAGGACGATGGTTTGACACTTTCAGTCTTTTGTGGTGTTCTGGGGCCCGAGGCCGACTCTTGGGAGGGCGTCAACGACAGCTTGCTCCTCGTCCGTCGGGGCGACCGCTGGGCCGTCCCCTCGCTTCTCGACGTAGGCGGGCGCTTGCGGGTCCAGGATTCCTTGCTCCTCGGCTGTGCGAGTGGTATATGTTTCGTTAGCGTATGTATAGTTACCCAGGGGAAGAGGTCGATGCAAGCAGGGGAAGAGGAGACGAGAGGAAAGGAAAGGACTTACGCGTCGAGTGCCAGAAATAGGTGATCAGCCCGCCGATGATGAACACGAAGGAGACGAAGTAGAGCCAGTACGGGCTGTAGTGCTAATTGCGCAGGCATACATATCAGCTGGGGGCGTATCATAGATTAGAGGAGCAAGATAATTTGAACGTACGTAGAGGAACAATCCTAGAGGACGGGTCGCGGTTACATTTACGCAAGGAGAGAAAAAGAGAGAAATTACACACCGAAGAGCAGCCCGTAAAAGTCGCTTGACAGCAGGCTGAGATTAAAGTAGGCAGACGAAGCGAGGCGGTAGAGCATTGGCGCCAGGGTATACAAGAATAGCATCGCTACAGGTCTATTGTCAGACAGAGCACCCCATCGTGTTGAAGGAAGGCAGGAGACGTACCGCATGTGAAAGCCATCAAGAGCCCGACTTTCAAAGACGAAGAAAGGTTATAGGGATCGCTTATCTGCGACGAGGCGAGGAGAAATACTCACTGATATCCCCGCTCCACGGAGCCTCTTTCATCGCCCTCCACTCCAGTGCAGATGACTGCACACCATTGATCAGGAAGCCCCACATGCCCAACTGCCCGACGACCTCGTACAGAGGTCTCTTCCTGACCAGAAATTCTTCCGTCGCGTTCGCTACACGTCATGATTTATCGCAAAGTGGCTCTTATAAGTTTGGCAGGATATAGGAAAGGAAAGGAAACGCACTGAAGCCGTACAGCGTAGCACCAGCGATCATGAACGCATCGCCCTTGCCTCTGTTGACGGCGTCCCATCCTTTGTTGGTAAGCTGGTCTGAGCCAACGAGTAACCCAAGGCCCCCGATGCAGATGAAGATGCCCTAAGGAGTGGAGTATATTGAGCCATCTAGAGGCCGTCAAAGTAGAGGAGAAGTCGTACGAGGAGTTGGGTCCAGTGGTATTTGGTACGCATGTACAGCCAGGAGAAGAACAGGCACACGGGGATCGCCCACCTATCAGTTAGAGCTTTCAATGAGACCGCTTTCTTTTGGAGAAGAACACTCACGCGTCGAGGAGCATGCATGATAGAAGGTCGGTGTATTGATAGGCCTGGGTAGGATTAATGGGTTTGCAGATGTCAGAAGTTGGTGATGATAGAGGAGATTGGCGAGTGAAGGAAGGTAGATGACGCACTTTGATCACCATGAAGTTGGCTTCTACATCACAGGCAGCGAGGATGAAGTCTGCAGCGCAAAGAGATGATAGGTTCATCGTGGAGGGCAATTTTCGTATGATGATTGAGACGAACATTTCCACCCGTCTCTGAGGATCACTTTCCCCCATCCTTTGAATCCGTCTGTCGGAGGAATTCCTTAGGTCGATTGGTGGTAGAATAAACAGACAGCCGACGCACATTGGTATATCGTGTAGGGCGTGTATACAACAAACAGCGAGAAGTACCTGCCGATCGGTCAGTTCGCAACTGATCATCTCCACACAAATCGAACGAAGAACGCACAAGAAAAACCCCTGGGTAGTCGATAGCGTCCATCCCCGGTTCACGAGCTCCGTGGTCGTGACGTTCGTGCACGTAATGCAGAGCGACAGTGCCTGCCCCGCGAGCAGAGAGAGGACGAACTGGCGCGTCCATAAGCTCCTCCACCGCTGTCCGATGCTCCTTGCGAACGCTGTCGGCGAGGAGTAGATGATCGGAGGCCGGACGGTCTTCCCACCAGCGGCGTGTGCATCGCCTGCACGGGTACTCTCTGGGCTCGCTGCCCGTTTGGAGTCGGTGTCGGCCACTTCGATCGTAGTCGCCATCGTTCAGTCGGGGGTACTGGTACGGAGGTGATGGTGGATGGAGATCAAGGACCATCCAGGCGCGGGATCGCAAGTCTCCTCCCATTTATTTCTGGGCCCGTTACATAATTGCCCTTTTCCCCAAGCCCATCTGGGTTCTGAGCGCTGTGTGGTGCGTTCATCAGCGTGGCACGCCGTCCTTCTTCCAGGTTCTGGCGCACCGCCGCGGCAGCGGCAAGAGATAAAAAAATCTGAAATGACCATATGTGGGTCGATCTCCGGATCACGGGGCACATCGATTGCCCGATCACGGCGTCCGGTCCGTTATTCAAGCTCAGCGGCTATGCAGCGACGACAGCGACGCCCCAATCTTCGACGACGAAATGCGCCACATAGACAGGCTTATCGTTGGGGGGACCTCATGTGATGCGCCATGGACCACTAGGCTGTAAGGATATTTGACAGTGGCATCGGCAGCATCATAAGATGTGCGCCAAGGCCCCTAGTGGTGAAGGTGGACATATTTCGAGACGATATTGAGGAGCTATAACCCACGCAAGCAAAAAAGGAACGTTTTCCGAAAAGATAAGCTCATCTATATCTTGGATTAAATATGAGTGATTAGGCCGTATATACACCATCTATATGCGATTAAATACAGAGCACGAAAGCAGAGGGATGGCAGACGAAAGCAACTAGGCGAGTCAATAGATAGACCTTGAAGTTGAACGACATTTTCTCTATAAGATGTACTAGCTTGTTGAGCCGAGGTCGGATCTAGTAAGCTTCCTCTGGCAGGAGAAAGAGCACGCAAGGCACGACGATGACAATTCCGGCCAAAACCGTCGATACAACAGCAAGGGAAAGAGGTTCCTGGAGCCAGATGTATGTCAGAAGCATAACGGACAGGCATGCTATACCGCCATAAAAGCAGAGAAACCCTAGAGCACCATATCCCCAATAATTCAGCAATTCTCATGCCCGTCAGTTAGAGTAGGAAACATGCTCTTACAATGCAGCACGATAAACCTCCACTTCCTCCCTGAGCCATATAGCCTAAGCAAGCCAGACTCTGTTCCGAAGTACTGCCCGAAGATGGGAGGCTCGCAACGCGAGCCGTTAAAGTTGAGCGCCCCCATCCGGTCAACGACCATGAAGGCGCTTATTGTCGCGGCAGCATTTAGGAACAGTGTGGCGTAGCACAGGCCCAAGACCACGTCCTTCTCGTTCTGCGAGGTCAACCTTCTCCCGTAGGCTCCTTCATCCTTAAAGTGGTGTAAAAGTTGTGCAGAGATCCCTGCAAGGAGTCCGGACTGTCCGTTGGTCCAATGAAATGGAGTAATGGAATAAATGGACCATCAGTTAGGCGCCTGGAGGCCCGAATCTCGATGAATATACAGCGCAGGACACTCACGACAATGGCGCTTCCTTGACATGTAAGTTGCCAGCCGTTCTTGATAGATTCCACGGTCGAAGGAAGTTTATCTGTGTCCTCGCTTTAGCCTCGCGCCCGTAGCACCCAGCCACTCGGAAAATGGTGAATGCGAGCTTACAGTCCACATCAATGCCTTTGCGCAAATTCTGGATGGGTACACCATTATCTGATCTTGTACGAGGCATGCAATAACAAGGAGGTAGGTCGATTTCGGTCTTTGGAGTCGGGAAGTGCTGAGCTTTTGGTAAGCCTCGAGGTCAGCGCATTTTCTTCGACACTTGCCTTGAGGACGGACCGGTTAGTGCACGCTCCTGGACAATGACATGTGGCCTACATGCACCTCGACTTATGAACGTGCGACGATCGATGGTGCTGTCAGTTCTTTGATCCTCATAGCCTCAGTGCCCTCAAGTTAGCGCCCATGATCGCCCAGCATCGTACATAAAATTACTTAGTATAAATCAATTATCACTATAGACTCATCAAAGTATATATCTTTAGGTATATTCCCCTCACAGTAGCATTCAAGTAGGCCGCGCCTCCTTGCGAGCAGAAGCCTTGTCCTTGTCACGCTTCGCGAACAACTTGTGTCGCGGGGCTGTAGAAGGACCGGCACGCGAAATAGCTTTGTTCGCAGACTTGTTCTGCTCCACGTAAGACATGTGTTGCCCACCACTGAGGGCTGACAGGGAGCCTGTTGTTCTCTGCGCAGCAGGGAACTTGGTAGGCCCAAAGTCCTTTGACGTTACTGTTCCTGCCAAATCACCTTCGACAGCACGTATGTCAGAGCCGAGATCCGCGTCGTTGTCGTTTGCGATAAGCACAGACTGCAGAAGCTCGATCTGCTCGTCCTGCGTCTTGTAGACCAGGTCCGGGAGGTTCTCGAGACCGTCCAGGTGGGTGATGACTTTAAAAGCGTATCCTTGATCGATCAAGAACTGTTGGCGCTTGGTGCTGTAGAACATTTCTTGCGTATCTTTGGAAACGAGAGAGTAAAAGAACGCATTGAAACCCTCATCGTTTCTCCTTTTAGCACGCAAGATACGGCCTGATGGTGCAGACATGTCAATACGACATGAAACGAACCAATGAGAGCATAATCACCAAGACGCTGCGCTTCTTGACGGCGAGAACCAAAATGTGACGAGATTTGGATGAGACATGTCGCTTCAGGAAGATCGATGGAGGTGTCTCCGACCTAGCAGAATTATTTAGAGACTGGCCAGATCGTTCAAGGGTATCTTACCTTCGATAAGAAAATCGTATTGACTCGCGGATCATGCTGAAATTTCGATAAAATCATCATTCGTTCCACTTGTCCAACACCTCCGTGAATGAATAATTTCTTGAGCCGTCTGGCGTACGCCTGCAGGATGAATGAATCTCGGTTAAAGATAAGATAAGACCTATGAATCGATCCCTTACCTCCAACGCAAAGACGTTGTCCGAGAAAACGATAATCTTGTCACCACGGTCTTCATGATACTTGATTAGGAACTGACATGACTGGAACTTATTCGGGTTCATGCAGTACAAAAGCATTCGTTTGCGGGATTGTTCGACCAAGTATTGGTGGTAAAATTCCGGCGTCATTGGGCACCATACCTCCGCACACTGTTTGAATGCAAGCATTCAGTTCACGGCAAAAGTCAATCAAACGATCAAATAGTGGCACACCTGGACGTTGGCAATGTGGCCTTTTGCAGCAAGGTCCCTATGCGACGGTTAGCTCCTGTCTCCATAAGTAGAACGAGCACGTACATCCAATTGGCTTCATAAAGTTTAGGCCCAATCATATAGTTTAGATCTGCGATCTTGTCATCTTCTCTAACAAGGGTAGCTATCCGTCTACGTTAATGAGGTCCCTTCAAAGAAGGCGGTAGCCTTACCAGTGAGGCCAAGTTTGGAGTGGGCTTTGATGGTGGTGACAACACGACGGAACATAGCTGCAGGTACGACGTGTACTTCGTCCAGGAGAATAAAACCCCATTCACGAGAAGTGAGGAATTCCATCATCTTTTTCGATTCATGGGATCTGTTGTGGGTATTTGCGACCATGGAATACGTCGACACAACGATCCCGCTGTCTCCTGCGAACTAGAGCAGCGTCAGACCAAGGATACCACCTCCATGTAGACCTACCTTCTCTTTCTGGTCGGCGGTGAAGACTGCTATCTGCCGGTCGGTTACATTGGACCACTGCATGAATTGTTGCTTCCATTGCATTACCGAGACTCTGCGACAGATCGAAACATTGCGATGATCGCAGACACAGGAATGAGAAGTGAAGGGCTTACGAGGAAGTGCAAAGAACAAGGCAAGATTTCTTGATCGTGCAAGCAGCAGTAATTCCGACAAGCGTCTTCCCAGCACCGCAAGGTAGCACAATGATACCTGATCGTGCACGCCTACCAAAGATGTGAGTAAGTAGGAATCAATTCTCGTTTAAGACGACAAACCCATTTCCAAACATCTTGCTGAGGCTAGTTTCCTGGTACGGCCGAATGACAGTAGCGGGTTTCAAGTCAATGTCCAAATTGGCGTTGACGGTATCATTTCGGAAGTCGTATTCCTCGAGCATGGGGTATTCGAGCTCATTGCAACGCTTCTTCACATCCTGGTGAAGGGAAACTATCAGAGTGGCTAGGGGCCTCAGAGATGGAAGACCGCACATCGATTTTGTCATCTTTGATCTCGAATGCATGGACATTATCGTCGTCTTCTTCTATTTCGTCTGCAACAAAAATCAGACAGAACCATGACAATCCAGGAAGACATGAGGCAAACCTCCATCCACACCAACCACGGAAGTGAATAAATCTGAATCTGCAGGGTTGCCGTTTTGAGCACTCTTGCCGTCTCCAGCCTCATCTTTCTTTTTGTCCCCTTCTTTCGTTCCAGGTATGACCAAATTTCCTCGTGTCGGAGCTTTGGAGGTCGTGAAAGTAGCCGCCTTGATGCTGTTGTCCGTCTGCGCCGAAACGATCCGGGCCTCTCGGATGACACGGTCCTTGAGCAAATGCTGCAGAGTTTCGGGATGGGTGGATTCGACAAAGTATCTATTGTGCTTGAGGACAAGCTTCACTTTGCCGTAGCTCAGGGTGCAGCCTCGAATAAAAGTGACAATTGCTTCAGGAACCGGGACCTAGGCATTATTAAGTTCAGAAATGCCAACAGTGGACCGGCAAAAGCTATACCTTTGACAAGCGGTTTAGAACCTTTAACAGGGCATTAGGTCAATACTGAGGAATCACGCGAAAGACTAAATGAACCTCGATAATATCATCCGTCTGCAACCCAACGGAAACGGCGGCATACAGGGAATACGAAGTGAGCTTGTATTCATGAATCATGGCAGGCCTGAAGCGATTCATTGAAGACACGCTCGAATCAGTATTACTGTCCTCACCTGCTGACGGGCTCGCTGATTGCGGTAAGAAAATCTTGTGCTTGCTCCGCAATGGGTGAAAATGCTTCCAAGATAATATGGCCATCCTCCGGACTAATCCACAACGGCCGCGAAGTGTGGTCTGCCTTTAGATGAAGCCACGAGAAGTCTTGATCCATGAATATGTGCGATATAAGTTTGTCTTGCTGCCTGCGGTGTGCGTCGAAGGAAGATAGATTCAGAGGGGTCTCTTTGTCAGTGGAACGCTTAGTTTCTGCCAGCTTCCGTGTCAGGGCACTGAAGTTGATAGTAGCACTTTTGGGAACATAAGAAGTATCTGGAGGGGAAGGTGGTATGACATCGTCTTCATTTGCAAGCTCAAAGTCCTCATCGTCATCGGTCCTCAAACGTTTTGCTGGTTGAGATGAACCCGCTGACGCTGGAAAGGGTTGGAGCTACTCTGGTCAGATGCCTCGAGAAGTGAACGACTGACCTTCTGCAGAACGCTTGGAAGAGATCATGACGCTTTCATTCAGACGGTAGCGAAGCCACGAAGAGATTGTGATTGTCTTGTTAGATTGTGCGACTGTGGTCGTCGACGAGTTGCTGGTCGAGAACAACCACGGACAAAGCCAGGCACACTTGATATGACAAGTACTGTCCCTTTTTCAAACTCCGACTTTAGTCAGCAGCTGGTCCGAGTCACCACCGATCCAAAGGTTCACGTTCAACAGCACTGGCCACTAAGAATATGCATCTCAATTCTCCGTAGTCATAGCAAGACCCTAGAGTCTATTATCGCTTCTCAACTCTGTTCCTTTTTCTGTTCTCACATCCCAAATCGCCCGCTCAGGTCTACCGTTTGCTGCTAAAACCTGAGATCTATACCGCAGCGTGCACCTACAATGCTTCCCTGCTCTGTCAAAAGTTTTCTGTCAGCAAGCACGGACTGTACCCGCAAGACGGCCGAGGACCTTTCATCTCCACTTTTCGGCATCCAAGAGACAGTGAGTACATAGGTCCGTCCCTAAGCGCCGGCGCTTATTTCACACCAACTAGCTAAAGCGCTTCCGCAGACATCCAGGGGTCTTAAGTAGCTCCGCATCCAGCTTGTTTTGGTAATGTATTCTCTCCTTGAAGGCAAATCAACCCTAAGACCTGTTTATTTTAGATATGTGATAGCCTTTTACTCTCGGAACAAACCACGACGGCCGTCTCAGCACACCACGCCTCCAACGCGTTGGGAAACCTGCATTATCCGCAAATCTCCAGAACTCTCGTTCCTGGTTTCATATCTTCAAGTTCTCACCGCCCAGAGTCCACGATTGATGCATTTTTGGAGCTCAGATGATCCTTTCGTCGCCTCAGAGTCTCTCCATCTCACTATCTTTTGGCAAAGCACTTACCGATGTGGCCTTCCATGTGTAAATCGGCATCCTAACGCGTTGCAGAGATTGCACGTCACAACGTCATTTTATCCTCGCATTTCACACTGCCCCACTGAGCGCCTGCAGGTCTTCCGAATGGCAATTCATCGTCTCACGGGTATAAATACGTACCCCTCCCCCATGGGACATTCGAGCGCCATCGATCCTTCCTTTCTCACCGCCGACTAGACTACACTATGGCAAACGACATATCCGTTCAAGCAGAGGTTTCCAAGATCTCTGAGGGTATTCCCGCGACGAATTTGATCAAATCTTTGCTCAAATTCATCGTCATTGACGCCGCGGCGTACCAGCGAGATGTTATGCTGGCTCATCAAGTTTTTTACCGATCTCGAGTGGCTTACGAGGCGATTGGAACTCTGGCAAATGCTGTCGAGCAAGCAGCTGCTCCGGATTGGGAAAGCTTCGAGAAGTACGCAGGTGCCATCCCGCCGTTGGAGAGGTATGCTGCTGGTTGTGGAGGTAGTTCAGGCGCTAACATGACGAGCCTAGGCTCCTACTACAGTTCTATGCTAAGAGCGCAGAAGACAAGTCTCGCAACCATCTGCCGCCTCAACCTCCTTCTCCATTGGACGCCATCACTTTCATTGCCAGATGGAAGGAAGATAGGAAGATGCTGGCCGAAGTATTGGACGGTCTGGCAAACAACGACATTGCGGTCTGTCCCCCATCTATCATCGCTAGAATGTGCATTGACGATTGGAACAGAACCTCTCAGAAGATGTGAGGAAGGGTGTATCCGCTAGTCGCCAAGATGCTCGAACCTCGGACGACAAAGCCACTATATCAGCCTTATACAATTACTTAAGGAGCAACACCTTGAATGACAGATCCATCGTTCAACCGTATGTAGCCGTATGTTCAGTGTCTTTATGGACTAGTTCCTCTTAACACATGCATCATAGACGCAATGGAAGGATGATTGTCACCATCAAGGATTCCATTCGGCAGATTCAAGCAAAGGTCCTCCAGGCCCCGCCAAGAGAGGTAAGTCAGCTTCCTCAAAGGAAGACATTGTCACTTGCTGAATCACCAATAGGAAACGTCGGCGATGGTTATCACATCTTTCATGCTCATTTATATTCCATTTTCTCTCCTTCTCACCCCCACTACTGAGAAAGAATGGAAGGAATATCTCAAGGGTGAAGAGATCTGGAAGGCTGTGTTGAGGTATTGCCGCTGGTCATCAGATTTTCAGACTTACTGACCAAATGCCAGTCTTGCAACGAAGTTATTGGCTCACCTTAATTCAACTGCGCAACAGGCCGTGGTGCTCGCCGAAGTCGAACAAGAATGGAGCAAGCTCGAGGCGCTACTGCTGAAGACATCTATTCATGACATCGACACCTTGGCAGAGATGTTGGAACTAATTAGACTCGCCGCGAAGATCCGACGACCCTTCCATGGACGCACCGTCGAACTCATCAGGATGATTCACCGTCTCGACACTTACTCCAGTAATCGAGCGAACAATGTTGGCACGCACCGCAAGGCCCTCAAGGAGTAGGTGTCAATCGATATCCTGTGATGATTACTCATTTTATCAACAGCCTCATGCAAGACTCCATCGAGGCGATCGAGAAAACATCCAAGGAGGTTGCCGATGTTCAAGCTATTACAACGACCTCTCCGGTTTACCAGACACATGCCTCTGCCCTCCAGGGCATCCTCGATGGCGTTAAGGAAACGTTCAAAGCGGTCAAGGTGTGTAACATGACCCTTATACATTTTGGTAGCGCTGTGGCTGATGAAACGCTTTGCAGCTCGATGGTGAGTGGGATGCAAAGGACAAGAGCTACAAGGCTGCAGTCAAAGTCGATGAGGACCACCTCAACAGCATGAGGAAACGCCTGGGTCTCGACGGGCCGGCGTTGGCCGGACCAGCTTGAGCGCCTGTGCTTTTGTTACGTTGAAATTTTTGCTGTTTCAGATCGTCCCTATTTGCCTTCGAATCCCCTCAACCCCCTTCCCTTTTATTCTGACTATGCCTGTTGTATCCTCCTCGAAAACCGCTTTCAATTTCTTATTTTCAAGTTGGTCCCTCTGAGGGGATGCCATCTCAATAAGGCGCTGCGGTTTTGTGTTTCGATTTATGATCAACTGCGGGTCCCTCCATCTTCACTTCGCAACCACACGATACATGATGCCTCAAGCATCAGGCCTCACTGGCAGGGTGCACACGACTCTCCTTGCGGCCTACGTTAGATTTCATTACCGCTTTGTATCGGTGGTCTCGACTCGCACCGGCAAGCCCTCAAACAGCAAGCAAAAGCCCCGAGCCCTTCCCAGTCCTAAGGAACCTTGTCCGCTTTAAAATCCTGTAACGCAGTTCTTGGACCTGCACTAAAGCTGCCCTCGCTTTCATCACGAATTCTGCGTTCCTCCACTCAAGTCCGAGGTGATCGATAGTGGTCCAGTGACCGCAACGTATACCCGGTCGGCCGCTAGCAATAGCCGATTTCATGACAGAATGGAGCGGTCGGGCATGGATCGTCTATTGAACAGCCGCGTTTCGATGAATGAACGTTGTGTCGCTACTACACCTGCACTTCAGCTACTCGACAGGTCGGTTATTTCAACGGGTGTGCCAGGCGGGGAACAGGCGAGTATAAACGAAGTCTTGTACAGAACAAGAATCCCTCAAAACCTTTGCCTTTTTCGTTTCCCAACACTTGTACTCGCCGACGTGCTCTCGATCTAACATGCCGATTAAAGTGCAAAGAGCAACTTCACTGGACTGTACGTTTAACCGCTCCCTTTTCATTTGAATATTCATCCCAATAAATTAGACCGACTCCCTTCGACCGTGGAGTCGATCCAGCAAGGCTGGCTAACATCGTGTCAAGCAAGCAGCATTATCGTAAGGCTCGCGATACCATGTATCTGTGATTGAAATACTCAACTCTTGTAACGCAGTCTGGAATCTTGGCGGTCGTCTCCGCACTTCTTCTAGTTATCCTCAAGAACCCTCAGAATTTCGACCCTGCACTGGGGAACTCCAGTAGCAGCCGCATCGCTCTCGAAGTTCTCGCATACGCGTCGCTGTTTCTGAATATAAGCGCCTGCGTCAGTTGCTTCATCCTCTTGGACCGACTTGGCGATGTTCCATACCATGCAGCACAAGAATCCGACACACTTCCGAGTGGTGGAAAGGCCGTCATGCCCCAGATACGTATTCTCACAACCTACGGAGTCGGTGCTTTATGGCGTTGGGTAGTCTGGCACTGTATGCCCGATTCAATATGTTGAAAAGAGAAATGTTACTAAATTATCGTTTCTATTTTCCATAGGGATTATCTGCTTTTTGACTGGAGTCTGGTGCATATTTGCCCAGGTGCTGACCTACATTTGGCTCCAGGAGTCTAGAGAAAGCCAGATCGCTATAACTTGTGTTTGTGCGTTCTCTGTACTTCCGGGAATTGCTTTCATTCTGGCGCCGTTTTTCAACGGCCTCACAAAGTGCGAGTCTGCTAATACCAGACGAAGGTCTGGTCCACCTTGCGATGTTGTTCAGATATCACGCCTTCCTCGAGATGATTTAGAGTCTGGGCCACGTACGCCTCACTCTCCTCATTCGCCGCCGCGTACACCACTCGCACCTGCCAGCCCGGCAACGAGCAGGCGATATAGTTCTCCGACTTCTCCTGACAGGCATACTAAAATGTCGTTGGGATCTACGAGATAACAACGTAACTATTTCGTGTGCTTTCTCCACCTTTCTCTTAGTGATAATCTATACAGCTCAAGTAATGCTTACTATTTATGATTTATTACTTATTAGTATCGCAGTCCTCATCGATAGTGTGTAGGACGTGGGCAAACACTAGAGTGCGTCGATAATTTATTGGACCAGTACATCTTATGTATTAAATAAATAAATAAGGCTCACCGTCAGCTGCAATGTGGTAGCGGATCTTATTCTCTTGTTTTGAGGAGGGAAGAGGATAGCCTATTTTGGCATGAACGCCACAGAGCCAAAAAAAAAGACATGTCCCGATCAGTCGCTCAGCGGTCAAACCTCCCGCTCTGCGCTCACCTGATTCTTGCCTGATACTCTATTTCTTGAGTACATTCTCCCAATGGGACCCGGAAAGTCCCTCGACGGTAATGAATCCTACCCTCCTACGGCACGATATTTGCACGATACAGATTGCCACACTGTCACATTGTGCGTGCCGGAGGGCCTCGGCAAGGGACCAGATTCAAAGAAGGGCGGAGACAGTACTAGTGTAAAATGAAGCATCACAGACTATTACGATTTACTGAAACTGCACACCACGAAGACCCATTGGAAGTGAGTCAAAGATGAGATATTAGAGGCGCTATGGAGCCATGCTCGAAGCATTTTAATTTATGAGGACAATCTACGACTACCCTCCTTAGAAGCTGGGACAAAGATGTCTTCCGTTGAAGCCAAATTAATATGTGTTCTCGGGATCTCCTGGGATGGCTCGCTGTCGAACAGACGCGGCAACTCGGCAATGATGTAAAATTCCCAGGATACGGTGGTGTGACCTCTTTGCAATCTAAGAGCCGGGTTCTGTCTAAGCCCCCAAGAAAGTTTCAAGTCCTTCTCTTACCTTCTGATGGGCAAGGACATCAAGACAGAGCCTCTACCTGCACCTGAAGACAATGTGAAGCCTTTGAACTACAGAGAACAATTCTCGGCAAGTTTTCCAACTCTCCACTTAAATTACAGTACCTCATGAGTCTTGAAGGGTCGACATGTCTCTTCTAAGTTCATTGAGTGAGCCTTGGATGTCTATTCGTATTCGTTGTAATGATATCTCACCAGACGACTTCGCAGTCCTTGTGCAGCTGCGTCGAAGGCTTCGATGGACTGTTTGAACCGAAATGACTACGATCGGGATGCATGTCTTGAATATTTCCAGGCGTATAGAGATTGCAAGAATACATGGGTGAGCCCGGACATGTTTCATGCGAGCCCTTTGAATTCATGGACTTGAGACACAGATCAAGCAGAGGAAGGACGACCGACGGGCAGGACGACCCACGTCATAACTAAGGCGGCTCAGTCCGCACACACTCATGCTAGCGCTCTAGCAACCTCCTGTTTTATAGGCAGAACGACACAATACATTGAAACTGAGGACAACACGCGGACTCGCAAGCCATGTGTATCGCTACTCTGTACATGTATGATGTATGATCCATCAGGTTGCGGACTCACAACTCAGAACTCTTCATATGAGCGTCCCACGCACCAGGCCCGAATCCTCGATCTTTGCCTAGGGCCTCATCGACTACGCTCATCATAGCAAGAACTTTTTCCTCTTCCCACTTCTTGCCAACAAGCTGGATACCAACTGGCATCCCTTTGGTCGCTTCCGGGTTGTACAGTGGTTGCTTTCCTCTGTAAATACCGGCTTCGAGGACAGGTGAACCAAGTCCGGGGCCTTTGGTCCACTCCTCCGTAAGGGCATCCTTACTAGGGTCTACACGCGTTACTGGAAGACATCCAGCTGGCATGTCTAAGACGTTGTACAGGATGGTGGCTCCTGCCAGAGCAGAGAAATTGTCGCAACCGCTATGCCAAATAAAATGAGTTCCTCGCCTGTTCTTCGTAGCGCGGAAGTTTTCATAGTAAGACTTACCCGTGAGGCAACTGGGGAAGGGCTTGGACAGGAGCGATGATGCTGTCGAATCCATGCTTCTCCCAGACCTGTGATACGGTGGCTTTGGTTCAGGATCTCCTTCACAATGCACACCAGAAATGAACTCACTTCCTCATTGAATCTTCGGAGATACGCTCCCTTCTCAGACAGAAGCTTCCAGTACTCAGTGACGGTCTTCGCTCTCGTGACTCGTACTGTATTGGCGAAGATCTTGTCGCCCCAGAGTGTCTCCATGAGCCATGTCGCAAGCGTTCGAATAATAGCTAGAAGCAAGTGCGCTAAAAACCATGTCGCCAGTAGCTGAATCTGGGACACGTACAAGGGAGCCGGGGACCCAACGTCACCAAAAATAGGGCGTTTTCCTGATCGTGAACACAGCGGTGAAAATTGTGCTAGAGAACCACTACAGCCAACAATACCTTAGGATCTGGCCCGAGATGGCTAAGCATGGTTTTGTAACCATCGGCAGATGTGATCCCAGCGAAAAGGTTGAAGGGTATGTAAGCTGGAAAAATATTCAGCGCGGAAGCGAACGACGAGGAACCTTTTCCCTTACAATCGGGTATCTCAAACTCAACGCATTCATGACCAGCAGCTCGCAGCGTTTCGACGGTTTCCAGAACGGCACGCTTGCAAGCGGGTGAAGCCTTGATATAGTTATCTACAATCTACAATTGATATCTGGGGCCGGGTCGTAAGACGGTGATATCGTACCTGAAGTATAATACCCAAACTTGAGTTTGGGAGGCAAAGTGGCTTCACGGAAGGGAACCGGAGGAATAACGCTATTCGTGCTAGGAGCTCCGAACAAAACGCGAGAAACGAGCTCCAAGTCCTTAACGGAACTGCAAGATATGAATGTAAGTCTATAACATCAATAAATGTGTTTAGCAAGACACACCGGCCCATGGGTCCTGCGACGGAAACAATGCCGTCGAATCCTGGAACAGGTCCTACAGTGGATAGTAAGCAACAGCCTTCCAACAGAACTCGATACCAACCTTTCGCGCCGACGTAAGAAACTCTCCCACTCGCAGGCTTCAACGAATAGACGCCACAATATGCGGTAGGGATGCGCAGACTCCCTCCAATATCGGTTCCAATCCCAACAGCGGACCCATCCATGGCGAGCAGGGCGGCTTCGCCACCGGAGCTACCTCCACAAGTGTAGGCATCGCTGTAGGGATTCGTCGTACATCCCCAGACGGGGTTGGAACACTCGAACGCGAACATGGTTTGAGGGATGTTGGTCTTGACATAGAGGACCGCACCAGCTTCCAGTAATTGGTTGATAATCTAAGGTTTCCAGTGTTGTAGGAGTGACACGATGAACTGGCGGGGATAACTCACATCTGCATTCCTGGTTGCTGGCTTGTTTGCCCATTGGGAGAATCCGACTGAGGTATCGACTCCTGCGATCTCGACTGAACAATGGAAGAATCTTGTTAGTGACTTTAACCTGGAGATATCGACCGACGTACATTGCTCCTTGACACTAACCTGGAATCGAGAATAATTTTAGCAAGTTGACAATAAGGGGGCTAAACAAGACGAACAGGAACACCGTGGAGAGGGCCCTTCAGCTTCTTGGTCGCTGCGAATTCGACGTCGAGTTCACTGGCACGCTGCCTCGCGGATGCCAGCATTACTGCAGATCTAGGAGCTTAATTCTCGCACGCATACAGGCAATCGACACGAGGCACCTTCAGTCAAACAGTTGGTCTTCGCATGGGCATATGCCGCGCGGGCAATGAACGCCTCGAGAACCTGGGTGGCCGTCCATTCCCCCTTCTCGATGCGCGACACAATTTCCGTGGCTATGAGCCGCAACAGGAGTAGATAAGCGCCTAGAAAACGAATCAAGCGGACACGAACCTGTTGCTTTGAGGATCACTGACTGGCTCTCGACAACGTCTTTGGGCACATCGTCTAATGCCTGGGCGCGGTGGGCGCGTTTCTCCGTGACAATGGCGGTGTTGGAAGCTGAGAAGGGCCACATCGTGTAGTATTTGTGGTCGCGTCGATGACGAATATAAGGACCTACGCCACAGTCATGAACGTCTCCGTCAAGCTATGTGCGGTTACTGCGGCAGAGAAAGGTGCCGGAAATCAAGTGCATGACCTCAACATCAATTACCACAATTGGACAACATAGCAGCGAGAGCAGTACCTAGGACAAGGGTGATTTACTCAACGCAACATAAACGAGGATTACTGTCTATAAATACTACTGCAACCTTGGCAACGGAAGTAGAAAGCAAATAGATAGGCATATAGGCCTTTACGAGCTTGGAAGCGGAGGAGGTGCTTCAGGCTGAGGCGCAAAAATCAAGTTGAGCGGAGGGGTCGTCTGGCTATCCTCACTCAGGAGGGTGGCGATGATAGACCGGCCAGCGAACGACCTTCCGGCCAATGAATTCAGGGCGTTGGAAGCAGCCTCAGTGGTCCTGTACTTGACGTATACGCGGCCCACGCCAGCTGCTTCATCCAACCGCGCCGCATCCTGAGCACTGATTCCGCTCTCGCCCCATTTGCCTTTATCCTTCTTCACAGGCCTAGGAATCCTGAGGTCTTCGACTTCTCCGTAATTAGAGCACTCTTCCTTGACGTCTTCATAGATGTCGCCGTATTCCTGGTCGTCGCCCAGGTCTTCGGCGGTGACCATGTTCAACATTAACAAGATACGGGCGTCTTGAGAGGAATCCTGTCCGGCTGGCATGATTGGGCGAGGTACTTCCGGGAACTGATCGTACGGGATGGCGGGGTTCGGTATAAGACCTGGAGCACCGCCTTTGGCTCCGACAGAAGCACGTTGGACGACAAGGTATCGGTCGCCAAGTTCCATGCCGTTCAAACTCTGAATAGCGACGTCAGTGACGCTAGCATCAACGTACTCGAAGAAAGCGAAGCCCTGGAAGAAGTCGGTATCAGCGAGAAGACTACACACAGGGACAGGCCACTCATACCTTGGAAGCACCCGTGCCATTTTCTCTGACAAGGTTGAAGGCCCGAAGCTCGCCGAAGCTCTTCAGAAGTTCCATGACGTTCTCTTCGTTGAGGTAAGTGGGAAGACCACCGAGGAAGATTTTGTTGATCGAGTCAGGGACATTAGTAGAGACGACACCTGGAACGTGCACTCCAGGAGACGAGATCTCCGCTCCACCATAGTCTTTGGGCCGACGAATTTTGAGAGGACCATTGATAAAGATGATTCCATCGAAGGCCATGGCTGCAGTTGCATCTTCCGCGCTACGGAACTGAAAAGACGTAAGGAATTAGACTCAGCCGTATAGACTGTATGATCGACTTACCTCAACAAATGCATAGTTCTTCTCGTAGTTGCACTGTACCGCCAAAACAGGGTTCCCAGGGCCACCGGTACCGATGCTCATTTCGATCATCTTGGAATTGAAGAAGTCCGCTAGGTTTTGCTCATTGACATCTGGAGTGATGCTGCCAATGTAGAGACGCCGAGACTGGCGGGACAGGTTGGGGTTGGCACCAATACCCATACCAAAGGTTTGAACGGGCATTGGAGGAGGAAGACCCGCGATGCCGAGGATGGGCGGAATTTGCGTGCGGTTGGCGCCAGGGAGGTTGAACAGACCTAAAAAAAAGTTGTTGATATATCGTCATGATTTTTTTTCTTCTTCATGGGACTGACCTGTTTGCTTCGCCTGCATGGCGGTATATTGCTCATAACCTGGAGCGTGAACATCCCAACCTGATGCCTTGCGTTTTCTTTGGGACAACGGAACAGCACCTTCCGGTGTAGGTGACCTTCGTTCAGGTGTACCCATATCCTTCCCTCTCCTCCCACGTCCACCACCACCGCCACCACGAGGGGGCCCATCGTCCCCCCTGTGGCCGCGAGGAGGACCCATGTCATCATCGCGGCCGCGACGGTCATGTCTGCGGTCGTCCTCAAATCTTGGAGGGGGTCGACCCCCGTGGTCACCGAAATCCCTGCCTCCTCCACCGCGACCTCCGTACCTGTCACCACGGTCTCTGTCCCCTCCACGTCTGCCTCCTCGGTCCCTGTCGCCGCCATATCTGTCGCGGTCGCCACGGTCGCCACGATGTTCGCGGTAGTTGTCGCGGTCGCTGTGGGAGGAACGGTACCTGTCCTCTCGGTGAGAGCTGCCGCGTGCTGTAAAGAAAAACGGGGAAGAAAAGCGATGGCTGGGTAAGTAACGCGTGCGGATCTCGATGCTATGGGGTTAGAGGTGCTAGTCGCATGGACCACGACACAGAAGCGCTGGCGCCGGTGCAATGGGGTGCTAGACGCTAGAATGCTAAAAAAAATGCTAGAAGAGAAGGACTCCTCGGGGACTGTGCTGCTGCATGCTAGCTGTAGGAACAAGGATGCATGGTGCCAGGAAGGAAAATGCACCATGAGCCATCGTTGTAACGCGACAATGACAGGAAAAAAGGGGAGGTGAAGAGAAGAGGAGAAGAGACTCACTACGGTATTCGTCGCCCATTTTTTGCTAGTTGGAATGAGGTGTACAAGTCCAAGTGTGACTTGAAACTCCGCTCACCATTTGGTCTCTCCTTCCCGTCCAACCACCACCACAGCCAACCATGCCGACAGAACTCCCCTACGCCGCAGATGCAGAAATGTCCCTCACCTACGACGAGCTTGACGTATGCCTCGGAATCCATAATATAATATAATATACTTACGCGTAACCTCAGGTCCTTCGCCTCCAGTATCTGAAGGAAGTCGCTCAAGACCATGTCACCACTCAGACCAAGTTCAACTATGCCTGGGGTCTCGTAAAGAGTCCAATGCGCGAGCACCAGGTCGAGGGTGTGAGGTTGCTGCAAGGTCTGATTCCCCTCGTCTTCTTTCCACCGAGAGAAGCTTAGTGACATCATCCCTACAGAGATCTACCGCACAGAGCCTGCGCGGAGGAGAGAATGCCTGTACTATCTTGCGCTTGGACATTATAAGATGGGGAACTTTGAAGAAGCGCGCAAGTTTAATGGTACGATTAGGGTCTTTGTGTCACCAGTTATCGCTCATCACCCCGCAGCACTGCTCCTGGAGAAGGAGCCTACAAATATGCAGGCTCAAAGCTTGGGACAACTGATAGACAAGGGCGTCACTCGAGGCAAGTCGCTTAACTCTTCGATCTTCGTATGCTAATCGTTCGACAGAGGGATACATCGGAATGGCACTGGCTGGCGGAGCGGCAGCGATCGGGACGATACTCATCGCAGGCCTCATACGGCGAGCACACCGCAAATAAACGCTTTCCCCCTGTTCTCGCTGCTAACTTCCAGCCAATGGTCCTCTGCACGCTCTCACGAACTCTCCGATCGACTTCGCACTTGTCATTGTAACGCAATGCTCGACCTGCAAATCCTTACGACCTGGGACGACCGCTCTTACCCGGACCTGCACACCTCGATAACGCATACGGACCTTGCAATTGCTTTCCTACAAATCATCCTCGACACTCGATCTCCACTCCGATACGCTTACCTATATCTTTATTAATAAAGTCGACCATAAGAAAGACCTGAAGACGCTCCTCGCCTCGCCGTCCATGTATGTCTATCTTGCAATAGAATGAACTATTTCCAAAGGAGAAAGCGCTGGTATGTCCAAAGGTTAGATACAACATGTTCTGATACAAATAAGTTAAGCAGTGAATGCGTAGGAGCAATGGTAATGATGAGTGTGGTGTCCTGCAAGCTAGGGTAACCTTGATGTTGAAGTGAAGAATCTAGGTTGGTTGATATATGCCGTCGTAATGATTCGTCCACTTCATGATGAGTCATTTCCGGGTGTAGGATGAGGAGAGAAACTGTGTGATGCAATACGTGCAGGCTTCATGTTGGCAAGAACGATGCTAGAACCAGACATGAGCCACAGAGAGGATGCGACTGAAGACTGTGTCACACCTGCTTGAGCATCCATTTCTTCTTTTGAGAGCTGCAAACGAGGAGTGGATTAGGAGATTGGATAGACGTTAAAGCCATCATTGACGTACCTTGAAAGCGTAGATTCCGAGGACGGAAAATCCTCCCAAGGCAATGAGTTGGAAAATAATCCAGAAAGTGGCCCATACTAGAATTTTTTGTCAAACGAGCTGCAAAGCGATCTTTGCTCTCAATACATACTGTGGGCACCAATTCGCGGGTATAGAATGGCAAATTGTGTCGCATCTGAGTCGTTGGTTTTGTGAAAGAATCTATCGTCGGCGACATCCCCTGCAAGCCATCACTCAATCAGCCTCCCTCTCAAATGCCAAGCGTCTTTTTGACTAACAAATAACAAATAGGATGCTGAAAATACGTGTCAGCACAAGACAACCCAAAGAAAGGACAACTTGAGCTTACTTCATAACTCCGATGAAGAGACAGTACCAACGTAAGGCTTGGCTAAACAGATTGTTCCAGAAGAGTACCATGAAGAGGAACGAACGGCGTACGCATGATCGACAAACCAAAAACCGATGAGTAGAGCCTCGTAGCCCATTGTCAATACGATTGTCCTTGAGGCAGAGAAGTCAGCACAAATTTAGAAAAGAACTTTGTGGAACGACGGACAATTTATCCCGAACGAGCACCAAAGGCAAGACGAGCCCCACTCCGAGGATGAAGCTCAGTACCTTTGCCACCAGCGTATCCCATCCAGCCAGCACAAATGCCCCACCCAGTAGCGTCGAGCCGATGTACCCGGACACCAACACGAAGCCCGGCGTCCCTCCTTCCACTATTGTCGCTCCTCCCACTTGCGGATCGATTGTGATTTTGAGTATTCGACCTCCAGAAAGTATTGCCTAGGCGAAGGAAGGTGCCAAGGAGGGAGATGGAATCAGCTTTGCATGCCCAATCCACGCGGAGGACGGCAATGGCTGCATGCCGTAGTACACACCGCCGATATATGACAGAGTTCGTGCCAGCCGATGGTGAAGAGCTTGAGCGGGTTGATGAGGTTGCGTACGACAGGCACGTTCCAAAAGCCAAAAATGACGACGGCCATTGCGACTATCTGTCCGTCGAAAAACAAAAGATCCATGAGTGTTCAGGCCACACGGTCGATTGCAGAGCGCTGGGTTACCACATAGAGAACGACCACCTGTTCAACACGAGGCGGGTGAGTTATTCGGGTAAATACGAATTTGAGGTAATATTGTCAGGAACCAGGCTCACTTGGTCGCTGGAGGGGGTAAGTGGACCCTCACCACTTGCAAGCGCAGTGGTCGAGGCAAGTGGGGGCGCCACAGGCGGCCGGGTCGGGATTGTGGACATCTACAGGCCAGAAAGCTGATTCTGCAGGCAGAAGATAAAGAGGAACGTGGATGTGTGTGGAAAGGACTGGAATCAGGCGTTGGGACGGATTCCTTCACGTTACGGCGTGTGCATTCCGAAGTGGTTCAACTCCAACTTATCAGCGGCCCGATGTCACCGTGGGTGGACGCGTCGGTCACGTGCAGACGCTCTGAATCCAAAAGCTCTCTAATCTTGTACTAAAGACTAAGTACTTTGAGCAAAATATGCCTCCATCATACTCTCGGGCTGGTTTATTTGCTGCTATATCCAAGTCGACTCCAGATAACGCCTCATCTACTCTAGGTATTTAAATATTTATCCTTACATAGATCCCAGGATAAACCTCCATTTGAATTGCAACAGAGCACGGCTTGCTCAGGCTACCTTCGGCGCTATCCTCTACGAACAGTTCGCCTCTGTGTACCTTTTGCGCCAGCTTTTCCGTTTCCTCCATCCTCTCTCCCTCGCATCCTTGTGAGCCAAAACCCCATGATCTACTCTCATCCATCCTCAGCCGATCTACCTCTTGTGCTCTTTGTCGTCTCATCGGTCACGCCATCCACAGTGTCGTATGTATAACTAGAAAGCACCCCATACCAACGCCCCACGAATCGTCTTCTTTGAAAGTAGAAGATCTATTCACGGTTGGGCTCAAGGGCTCGGTTCTCCGTTGTTTCCTTACTCCAGATCCCATTTTATCGTCGAACCTACGGCCATTACCAACTTTCCGAGTACTGGTAAGTTTAAGGCCGGAGAGAGATCTCAATGAAATCTATAGGGTGATGGACCCAGATGCGAAAGAGTTGAAACCTACCATCCAACTCATTCAACCCTTCTTGCCCACCCAAGTTTCTCCAGAGTCTACCAGTCCTCCTGACATAGAACACCACGGATCAATCGTTCGCCCAACACTCGACATCCCTCTTCTTAAAAAATGGCTCGAAGTCTGCTCCAAACACGGCCATATCACCCCCAAGTGGAGTGAACCTGATACTCCCTTCCAGATCCTCCTCATCGACGTCCTCCAGCGGTGTCTCGTCCGTGCTGGAGCAGAGAAAAACTATGTCGCCTTGAGTTATACCTGGGGTGGCGACCAGAAGATCAAGCTCCTCCGTGCCAATCTAGAGCAATGGAAGAAACCAGGAGGCATGCTAGAGTATTCTGAGTTCCCGAAAACACTTGGAGATGCGATTGCGCTCGTCCGGGCGATGGGCGAGTCGTATCTATGGATAGATGCATTGTGCATCGTACAGGACGACGAGGGACCCGATCGAGACACCCAGCTGAAGCAGATGAATAAGGTTTACGAGTTCGCCAGGTTCACGCTCATCGCCGCTGCAGGGTCGAATGCAGATGCTGGACTCCCAGGTGTGAACGAGGACAGACAGAGATCGCATCAAATGGTAGAAATCATTGAAGCCTGAAGGGCACAGCCTAACGGTCCCACTTCCACCGCTCCTTGACGCGATCGCCATCACTCAATGGCGCACGCGCGGGTGGACGTACCAGGAACAGCTTCTCTCCCCCCGCAGTCTAATATTTACACCCTATCAGGTCTACTACCAGTGTGACGGGCAGGTCTTTCAAGAAGACTTTCGTTCACCCTCTGAAGTCGATGGTCGTGCGCGGCGCAACTCCTGGTACTCCAACGAGCGCCTCTCTACGCCAATGGAACGTATCTTGTGCACCGATCCACGCACGCTCGAACTTTCTACCCAAGAAGGCTCACCCGCTGGTCTCTTTGACCGTTACAGGAGTGTTATCGGTGTATATACACGAAGGGACCTTGGGAGAAAAAGCGACGTTATTGCCGCGTTTTCTGGTATATCAGCCGCACTCCAGTGCTTCCCTGCTAGCATGGGGTATGTTGCCGGTCTCTCGGTTGGGGGGCTCACAAATGCTCTCCTGTGGACCCCCAAACAACCTTTGACGAGGCGCCGTGACAAGATTGGTGGAAAGGAGGTGAACGTGTTCCCGACATGGTCATGGGCTGGATGGGTGGGCCCAGTAAGCATCGAGAATGTATCTGACCTCAACGCACCCCAAGTATCGGAATGGTGGATTATATACGGCCCAAAGGAGAAAGAGGAAAAAGTTAAGCTACCCATCGTCGACTTGAAGACAGAAAATTATTACCAGCGTCAGAAGGAAGGGCCTTTCTCGCAGCGAAGGAACGGGGCCTGGGAGGTATCCCAAGCACATACTTTAGAGTTCAGAACCATGGTGGCCACTTTTCACGTTTCTGTCAACGAGGGACAGAACACCAGCGGTTTCTTTCCCATATACGACGCCAAAGACCAATGGGTGGGCGCACTGAGTGTTACTAGTGTGGACGCGCAAAATGCTTTACAGTCCGACGAGGCAGTGCTTGAAACCAAAGCTCTTCGCCTTTTCTTGCTAGTATCCAACAGATCTTCTTCTGCCGCCATATTTTCGGATCCTGCAGTTTTCCCATCGGGGAAGGAGTTCGCACTCAATGTAATGATGGTTGACAGGTTGGCTAGTGGCGAGATGGAACGTTTGGGCCACGGTGTTATACATATTACGGCTCGGAAGGAGGCATGCCCTGTTAAAGAGGAAGTGAGGATGATATAGATGTCGATCCTGTTACGTGCAAGCTGACTGACGTTGGTAGTTGAATACGATCTCGGTATTTGTACTCAAAGATGGTCTTAACAGGTGCGTGTCGCCACGCATTTCGTAAGTAGGATTGTAGGGCGCCAAAATTAGACGCCCGATCATGGGACGCGACTGTCACGTGCAACAAGCACAGCTACAGCCCTCTCCCGGACCGTCCGACCAGGGTCGTAATTCGCATATACTACTACACTCATTCACTCTACCTGTTCGTTATGCTGAATTCTCCCTGAAAAACTCCAACTGACAGTAGAACAGCCATAATCATTCGATAGACATCAGATGAGGATCGATATTGCAGTCTTGCTGGGATCCAGGACAAGGTATGGTGTTTGTTGATCATCCAATCCTTCGCTATTCTGCACAACAGTGCTGATGAAGTCTTCGAGGTCGTCCCTCAACACTCTAGCCGCATCGCGGATGATGGCTGGGCTCGAGGTCGACTGGCATGTCGTCACAGCGTAATGGAGGATGTTGCTGTCGTCTGGAACTTCAAACGACAACAAGTACGGCACTTGTGCCATAACCAACCAATCCCGGGGTCGATTAATTGGAAGCGCCGCCAATATCTCCTTCTCTCCGAAGTTCTGAAGCTGTGACAACGACTTCGGAAGCGGGGTATAGAGAGCTGCTGGCTTGTTGGGGATGAACGTCTGGTAATACTGCTGCAGATAGTTGACAGCAGTATGTTGTGGTGACGCTACGTGAATGCACATAGTGACAAAGTCGATCAAGTCATCCAAAGTCTCGATGTCAGGGAAGCTGAATAGCTGGCCCCCCGTTTGCGAGCGGATTTCCCGACAGAAAGCAGCGAGGTCCTTGTCGTTAGCCACGTCTTCATCATCACCATAAGCACCTGTGAGGACCAAACAGACAAAATTTCGTATAATGTCCCACATGCGAGCGATGTTGCGTGCGTAGCCGCAATTGTGGTACTTGAATTTGTCCAAGTCCTCGATGGGGAAGCCACGCCTGCGTAGGTCGTTCGGGACGTAGCAGTTGGTCCAATCAAACTTGCTATATGCGGCCTTGAGGAAGGCGTACGTTTGCGCGTGAGTGAAGCCAACCATCCCGATGATGATTTTGGGCACTAGAGTCAAACGAGCTGCTTCGTTAAGCGAGAGGGTGGTTTGCCAGTGTGGCTCCAAAAGTTTGAAGATTATATGGGCAGGGTCAATTGTGCGATGTGCTGCGACGATAACGACCTCCTCGACGAGGTGTGTGTTGACAAGGTGGACAGCGACTTCATGACGAAGCCAATCGGAAACTTGGGCACACATTTTCGCGTAACGCCAGGGCCAATCTAAAGCCTCGTCACCGGCACTCGTTGACAGAATGCGGCGATTTAAAATGCACACAGACCGGTCCATGCTACCCTTGTAATCGATAACGATGGCCAAGGGATGCAGCTGGCCTTCGGGCTCGAGGTGGAAGAGTACGACAGCAGCACAGCCATACCGCCCATCTGTCATGAAATCCGCGCTGGCAGAGACGCCCATGACGGAGCGGAAGTCGCTGTAGTCCTGTATGTAAAGGCACTCAGCATCGTCGTCGAGAAGCCTGGCTATATCAACACGTTGCTGAATCTGCGCGACGGATTTGAACTTGTCGATCCATTGTTGAGGTGCCAGGGTGATGGTGGTGGGATTGGTTCCGGTCAACTGCTGCTGCCCAAAGGCTGAGTCCGTATACCAGTCGTCGCGATGCCCAATGTTCTTGCTATAATACATGTCGCGGTCGCCCTTGGCACCGGCGATCTGCCTGGATTTCTCGTGAAGTCGGTAGTTGCGGTCGATGAGGTCTTGCATGCAGCAGATCGAATCTGCCTCGGGCGCCAGATACCGGAGCTTGACCAACAGTTCTGGTTGGATAAAGAGCATCGCCGTGGTCTCCATGAGCGACGTGAAGTTGAAGATCTCCATAACGCCAGTTTGATACTTCCGTGGGATGCATTTGAGGTAAGGCGGGTACCTGTCGGAGTGCGTGAACTCGAACTTGTCTCCTGCCGAACCAGAGAATTTGCGTTGTACTACGCATAGCGTCAGAACCGAAGGATGAGCTCAAGACTCATAACTTACACGAGTTGCGCTCTTCGTAGGGTGGTGGAGGAGACTCTGCTCTTATGACCACCTTTCCGCCCGCCGTCTTGTACGTTTCTTGGCGGGTATTCTTCCGTTGATTGTACTGAGCCTGCAGGTTCGAAGTCTGTTCCTCCAGGCGCTCGCGAGATTTCTTCGCCTCAGCCAGACCTTTCTTCAGCTCTGATCGCTCGTTCTCCCATCGGACCAACGCTTGCTGCAGCTTGACCCGCTCCTCCTCTAGCTCTCCCCTCATAGCTCTCTCACCCTCTCGTATCGTCTCAATTTCTGCCTTGAGCTCCGCTACCTCTTTCCTGTGTTTGGCGATGATGCGCTCCACTTCTTCTCGAAGCACGGAGCCAGCGGAGGTGTCCTCAAGCATCTTGCCCTCGATACGAATTTCGGTTTGGATCTGGGCGATCGCGGGTACCAACATGAAAATATGGGTAAGGACACGACAGGCGCTTTCGATGGAGCGGTCGTGTCTCATGAAGCAGGCGCCTCCATCGACAAGATCTTTGAAGAACCTCGCCTTGAGCTGTCCCTCTCGCTTGATACCCTCCTCCTCTGATGGGAGTTGGTCCCAGAACGTGGTCAGGACCACGACGTTCTTGTAGGCTTTCGTGCCACAAAGATCTCGGAACATCCTAAGATTGCGAGCGGATTGGCCGCCGAACCTGGGGTCGGAAATCCGCTGGAGGTATACAAGGCCATTCAGCTTTCGGTTCTCGTCGTATCTACAGAAAAGCGTGGTCAGCTCACGGAATAAAGATAGGAATGAGACAAACTCACTCTGAGCAAAAAATCGGTTATGGTCCTAAGGATATCCGTGTCGGTGACACCTGCTCGAGAATCGTCGAAGCCAGGCGTATCGACAATAGTCGCGTTGCGGCCACTGGAGGCATCACAAAAGCGAATGATCTGTACATTGCTAGTCTCTGACTCGAGACTAGTGCCGATCCTGACGCTATTATTGCCTGTGAGAAGTTTAATGAACTACGAACGTATCCTGCGTCAGTCTCTGCGGCCCTCGTTTGGTCGTTGATCTTACCGATGATTTCCCCGTTCCAGTAGTGCCCATTACACTGATAAATAGTGAATTATTGAACAACGCTGCTGCAAAGGTGAAAGGTGGACGCGCTCACGCTATGACGATTTCACTTTGGAGTCCGTGAATCATAACAGAATCCAAGTTGGGGCCATTCGTGGGGGGAGCCATTGCGGTAAGGAGTGGGTAGTTGTGATTGTCGGTTCAACGGGTGAAAACTTTATGTTTTCTCAAGTGAGGTCCTTTACCTTGCTGGTTGGAATCACAATTTGCCTGGAATACGAACGCGGACGCCCAAGATCTCGGAACCTTTGCAGCGCTGAAGCCACACTCCAAACCGCATTGTTTCGCCGTGTTTTCTTCCCCACTCGTGTCGAACGTTGACGCGGCTGATCTGGAAGGGCGATACATATCCGGAGCAAGTATGCTGCCAAATGTGACGATATATCGATGGATGAAGAGATATGCCATGCTATGTTATTCCGATCCTTAACATGCCTGGAATCGGAGGCTAAAACAGCAAGAATCCTGTCAATGCTCAAGGCAGAACCCTGCAAAACAATAAGCACGGTGGTGGTTTGTGGCCGTTGGAGCAAGATACTACTTTCATCTCGCCGAAGTGGACAGTGAAATGAGCGCTGGGGACCTTGTATATTCCTGGCCAAAGGTCGACATATTGCGTGAAGGGCTGACAGCTGAATGGAAGAGAAGTGAGCTATGTAGAGAATCTGAGGTTGAACGAAAGATCAGAAAAGCGGCGCAAAATCAGGATTATATTTCAGATATTTACCTGCCCTGGGCGGGGTATGAAAATGTCTGCCCATAGCGCTCAACGCGTCGTCTCCGGGCAAGGGTGTCGCACGAAACTAAGTCGGGAGAGAAGGGACTTGAGGGTCGAAAAGCGAGTCAATGTGAGAAAATAAATACACTGAAACCACAAACTACTAATACATCTCTAATGGCCAGCCATCGCTCTCTTTGCAGCCAACAACGGTACAAGAAGCCAGAGAGCAGCTATGGCGCCAATTACGCCCGCCTTTCCTAGACGCTCCCCACCTGCTTTGCTCAAGTCGCCCCCGATGTCGGCCAGTTCGTGCAAAAACTCGCGGACCGGAGATCCGCTTCCGGCCCGCCGCCAATTCCTACGACTGGTGTGTGGCCTCTCTTCGCTGTGTTCCCCATCGACCAACGCAAAACTCTCCGCACTGTTCGTCCTCGCCGTGTCTTCAAGTTCCGTGTTCTGCGAGAAATTTGCGAGCTCCACACCCATGCTACTCTCCGCCGCCGCCGCAGGTCGCGTCTCCCGAGTTGTTCGCTTCGTCTCCAATATTTTCCGGTCCTCCGCAGCACGCGCCATCATCTCCTCTAGCTTGCGACGTTCTTCAGCTAGTTCGAGCCGTAGATCCTCGTCGTTCGCCCTCGCCGCATCCTCTATCTCTTTCCTCAAGCTTTCCATCTCTTCTTCGTGCTTCTTCTGCAACTCTTTCATCTCTTCAATGATCACCGCACCGGCAGATGTCTCTCCCAGGGACCTCCCAGCATTCAGCTCCTCCTGTATCTTCAGCGTTATAGGCTCTTGGTCCATGAGTTCGGAGATAATCAACCGGGCTGACTCGAGGCCCTTGTCGTGACGAAAAAGCCTCACTCCAGAGTCGACAAAGGGTTTGAAAGCACCTTGAGCCAAGGCCGCTTGACGTGCGCTTCCCTCCTTCTCGTCGACAAGATTCCAGTTGGTGGTGATGATTAAGACATTTACAAGGCTATTATCACCGCAAAGTTCCTTGAACATTCTGAGGTTCTTTTTGGCCATACCCCCCATTCGAGGGTCGGAGATGCGGTGCAAGTAGATGATGCCATTGAGCTTCCGACCTCCTCTGTACCTCTTGATGTCAATATCGAGAAGAATAAAAACGAACAGCACCCACTGCGCCTGCAAGAAATCGGCTATTTTTCGAAGGATATCGGTATCAGTAACGCCATCGCGAGAGTCATCGAAGCCAGGTGTGTCGACAAACGTCACAGCAAGGCCGGTCTCTCTGTCGACATATCGAGAAGTGCTGACGTCGAACGTTTGCGATTCTAGGTCGTGGCCGATGCGAATGTTTTCGTCGTTGGTCAGAAGATTGATGAACTGCAGGCGAGCATGGTAAGTATGTTGGCTGCCCATGATGTCAAATTATCTTACCGTGGATTTTCCTAGAGATTTCAAGACGCATATAGGTTGAGGATCTTACATAAAGAGTCAAACGAGTCAAACTCGCCTGTACCTGTCGGCCCCATAAGCCTGCGCGCAAATTTCGATGGTTTATTATCCTTCAAATGCATATATTGAATCATACCACGTACGCAATCATCACTTCACCGGTGGGAGGTACGTTCTTCATCATCATTGTGGGCAAATTCACTGAAGGTCGGTGTAGAGGTACAGCAGCAGTATAGCAAATGGATGTTCAGGCGAAGGAGCATGCGAAGCACGAACGCCAACGCTAATATAGATAAGATTTACGCCATGCCCATCAGGTTCACCCTCCAGCCTTCTCTACGGACCTCAGCGCCCAAACAAGCCGTTCCCGAAACACCACGCAAAATACGTTTAGCACGGACAGCCAACCGCTATCTCTTGCATCCGGCCGTCATATTTGCAGTGAATTGCACAGGCTGGCTTCCAATGAGGCTGCAAGATCGATACCGTGTCGTAAAAACGAGGTTTTCTGCGACATTGACAGTGGGAGCAGTTGGATGTGGTTGACAGTTTGAATGCACAAGGCCACCGCGTGTTCGCCGGCAGTGTTGAGATGATTCGTGAGTTTCCATAAATTCGATCCCCTTTGACGGGAAGCATTGGCACAACTCAGATACAGCCTGAATATAGCACGATTTCCTATGTTTTAAGTTTGACGCCGATGGGGTCGCCAGAATCCTGACTCCGGTGATGAAGTACTCTTCAGGAAACTTGTGAGCCTGCATATGTTCGATCGATATCAGGAGGAATCTGCACTGCCGTGTCCTCACGTCTTCGTCGTGTTTTTCCCTATTCCCAGTGGGAACGAACATATCGGCGCTTTTGTGAATGTGACTGCCGTATATTATACCTGAGAGGATATAAAAGTTAGCTCCTTAGACGGAAAACCTCAACGAATCGATCTACTGAAATGGTGCCTATGCGAAATTCTTCCAGCTACGAGGACGCCGATTTGGCCTCCAATCGAGGTCAAGAAGACATCGTCGTAGCGTAAGCGCTTCCACCTTTCACCTTCGCAGAGGCGTTGCTCAACTGTTGTCTACCTAACAGCGTCATGGGCAGCACTGGAACAGGAAAATCATCCGTAAGGACGTTATTTCACGAAACGTTCGCCAGGACTAACTTGGAGGCTCGTTTGCAGTTTATCAGGCTCCTCACAGGGAATACAGACGTGAAGGTGGGCGACAGCCTCGAGTCCGAGACGAGCGACATCCAGGTCATCCGCTTTTGCGATGGTCCCAGTGGGTAGGGAATACAGACGTGAAGGTGGGCGACAGCCTCGAGTCCGAGACGAGCGACATCCAGGTCATCCGCTTTTGCGATGGTCCCAGTGGCCGTAACGTAACAATTGTCGATACGCCTGGTTTCGATGATTCGCGTGCTGGTGTTAGCGATACGGACATACTAAGAACGATCACCGAGTTCTTGCTTAAAGAGTGGGTTCATCCAGTCTCATCTTGTTTCGTAGATTGATCGTAAGCATCTCAGATACGACGAGAACCGAAAGTTGAATGGTCTCGTCTACCTTCAACGCATCTCCGACCCCCGGTTCGGTGGCCAATCCACCCGTAATTTGAGGATGTTCCGAAACCTCTGCGGTACGGAAGCCTACAAGAACGTTGTCGTCTTGACCACATTCTGGGACCAACTCCCCTCAGAAGAGGAAGGCGTCAAACGAGAGGGACAGCTAAAGACGAGGTTCTTCAAGGATCTTGTAGATGGAGGCGCCTGCTTCATGCGACACGATCGTACCATCGAAAGCGCCCGCAAGGTGCTGGGACATATCTTCCCTCTACCCCCCGCCGTCGCCCAGATCCAAACAGAAATCCGGGAAGAAGGGAAGACTCTCGAGGACACTTCCGCTGGGTCTGTGCATAGAGAGGAGGTGGAGCGCATCATCGCCAACCACAAGAAAGAGGTCGGAGATCTCAAAGCAGAGATGGACGCACTCAAGGAAGGCAACACAGCGGCGAGGCGCGAACTGGAGCAAGAGCGAGCTAAGTTGCAGGCAGATCTGGCACGGTGGGAGAAGGAGCGCTCAGAGCTCCAGCAAGGTCTCGACGAGGAGAAGAAATCTCGCGAGAAGTTGGAGGCGGAGGCTGCGAAGATCCAAGCTCAGATCAACAGCAAATGAAGGGGCGCGAGAATGCGGACGAGAGGCGCAGACGGGAAGAGGCTGTCAGAGAGGCTGTCGAACGCGCGTTGCGCGAAGAACGTATGAAACCCTACAGCAAGAAGGCGGTAGAGTTGGCGGAAGAAATCCCGCTTGTGCCCAACTTCATCGCGAAACCTTGCCTTATTGCCTTGGGCGCTGGTCTCGATGTTTCGAAGCGGGTGTTCGGTTGATAGGTACGAGTAACTGTCGGCCTTCGACGGACGCTCGCTGCGCGGTGTCCACCCACGGGCTCACCATCCCAGACATTCGAATTTCGCAAGAATGATTACCATAAATGTTACATAGTCTGATATCTACGTGCATACTCTTCTAATCTAATTTGATCCATGAAAGGGTGACAAAAGCTAAGCCTGTCAGTTGTGCCATTAAATAATATTATGGCAATAGAACAACGCACGTGGCTTTCAGACCACGACGCGGCTACTGCGGGCCGTAATGTGGCACCCTGAAGACCAGTTTTTCACTTATATCAGATACGATCGACTATCATTTGTATCTATTAGGTCTGTCTAGGGAGACTAAGTTTTTCAGGTCTTTCGCAATTGCAAAGTATATTGAAATTAGCATGAATATAAGACACTAATGTGAGTAGCTGTATGAAGAATGTGATACGGTCAATATCGAAGAGGAGAGGTGTCATTCTCACTTTACAGTTGGAAAAGTGGCACCCCTCTAAAACCTTCAAATCTCCACTTAAAATCGCGGTTTTTTCGTGACCATCACACTTACTCATGAGTAAATACTACATGTATGCAGTATGATAGGAAACGAGCGTGATTTGAGCGAGATTTTGAGCATTCTATGTTGCTCAGGGGCAATAATGCTGATCAACATGTTTTTTCATCCTTTTAGTTCGCTCGCAATTACCCTTGACTCTCCAAGTTCTACTGGGTATCAATTACTTACCTCTTTTCTTCTTCTTTCCATTGGACCTGATTGAAACATTGCTGGATGACCTCAAGGCCTCATTGCGATCTGTGGATCTAGCAACGCCCTGGAACGCATGACAACAGTACCTGTATTGAATCATAGTGTCATAAATCATATCACCTGAGCGCTCCTAGAAAGTGGACTAGTGTCCAAAAGGTCCAAAGCATGTAGCATAGGTAGGAGAATAGAGCAACTGTCTACGTAGCAGTCGAAGTCCTTCGTTGGAACCAGTCCATTCGCTCACTTTCGATCGACGACATCATCCTCGGCGTCGCTTGCCATCGTTCTTCTGGAGAAAGCTGCTGCGGACCTGCCGACGATGCTGGATGGTCTCCTCACCGGACTTGCGCTGCCCGAGAATCGGTTCGACTTTGGACTCACAGGCGTGCTAGATGTTGGGCTCGTTGCGGACACGCTGTTCCTATTGATGTTTTGAACGAGCGAACTGACGTTACCGCTTGACGTTCCACGAGGCCCACGCACTATCCTTGGGCCCCGGGTGATGCTCGACTGGGCTGAGCCCGTGCGGGTTATTGACGACCGGCCAGTACCGAGGACAACGTCTGGATCCACAGATGGGGGTGATGGGCTACGCGAAGCGATCCTACTGGGTGTCGAAGCTCCACGTCCACTACCATTGCCTTTCTTTTGAGGAGTGGGCGGAATCACAGTCGTTGTGGGAGGCGGTGGAGGCGTGACCAGAGCCACTGTTGCCGGAGGCGGGGATGGAATCTCGGGCTCCTCAGCGGGAAGGTCTGCGAAGTTTGGTCTGGGAGACAGGTCATCGACCTCCAGTGGAGGTTCCTTGAACGAAGGTCTTGGTGGAAGGTCGTCAAACTCCGGAGCAGGCTCTTTGAACTGAGGTCGAGGAGGTGCACCGTTCTGAGGCGAGACAACAGGTGGCGGCGGAGGGGGTGGCACAACTGTTGCCGCCGATGGCGGCGGTGGAGTTGCCGACTTCTCGAGAATAGGCGGAGGAGGCGGCACCAAGGCAGGTGGGGCAGCTGGCGCAGCCTGGGCAGGAGGAGCGACGGCCGCTGGAGGCGGGGGAGGTGGTATTTCAGGTGAAGACGTCGACTTCGTCGATCTGTGACCTAGAGACGGATTTTGGGCACGTTGCTGGGCGACAAGCAATTGCGCTGCATCAGCTCCGACAGAAATCCTGCTTCTGCTCAAACGCATATCGATGGGAGCAGTACGTTTCCGGATGGGTACTTTGCGTTCCGATTCACGCTTCTTCCTGGCAATCGTTGGTGGCAGTAGCGCATCGTAGTGCTTGAGCAGGTCGATGAAGAGAGCTAGTGAAGTGAGGTTAGCAAAGGCCCATGATGATGAGGTGACACATACACGTAGGATGACGGTCTTGGATTGAGATTTCTGACTCAACCTTGGGCCTGAGGACAGCTGGCAGATGATTCAGCAAACACCATAGAAAAGAGATTAGTATATCGGCTCACTTCTGCCCATGGAAAGAGCGAGCTTGGTGAAGTAGACTTCATCAGACTCGTCAACTTGGGTAGATTCGACAAGGCTGGAATATCGTTAGCGAGAGGAGAGACTTTATATCAAGGCAACCCACTTTTTCAAGTGCTTCAGAATGGTATCAAGAACGTAAAGATGAACCCGAGGCAGCCTCTGCAAAGCTGCACCAACAGCCTGCAAGTGCTCCGCCTCCAAATCATCTCCTGTCTTCGGAACAGCACCCACAGTAGGGTACAGTCTCCTGAAGTCATCCCATCCCTCATAAAGTGCGAGAGGAGGGTTGAGCTCGAGTATCCAAAGTTTGACACAGCTAGCAATGATTGGCGCGTCGAACTTGGCGAACAGCTCTGGGCTGAAAGGTTGGTCCGGCTGTACAGCGTTGAGGGTCTCGCGCAGATGATGCACAGCCGGAAGTGGCACATCGTAGATCCACGCCTTGCGCTTCTCGAGGTCGTTGGGAGCCCTCTCATATGCGGTATCGAGCCCGGAAAGCAGGGCAGTGAGCACGGGAGGGACGAGGTCCTTCTTCTCCTCGCCCTGGGTCATGGCATACCATCCGCCTTCGGCCCACTTGCGAAGGTCGATGCCGAAGACGACGTCGATCTCGTCGTGGGCTACCGACTCGTAGACCTGAGGATCGGGCCGGAAGGGACCGGTGCGGTACCTCTCAATAAGAGCGGTCAGGTCAGACTCGGGTTGATATGAAGCGACAAGGGTTGCTGAACGCTCGATTGAAGGCTCAAGAGACTTAGGCAGATTCGCAAGGGTTCCTTGGTACTGTAATAGAACTATCAAAGGCTGTAAGTGGGTGGTAAGAGTGTTGTCAACGGTTGTACGCACCAGTCTTGACCGCCCGCAAGCGCTCGCTCTCCCAGTGCTGCAAAACCTTCAAGGTGTCCTCAATGCGCTCCTCGAGACCGAGCCTATGCCTATCGAGGCGCCGAACAGCAACACGGTATGTTCGGTCCGCTTCGTCGGCTTCTTGTCGGGCACGAATGTGAGCGGGCTCAGAGCTGTTTCCCGAGTTGTTCAATGCTTTGCTGACGAGGCTGACAAAGTTGCCGGTTTTCTTCAACAAGTTCTCTTGGCCTTTAGGTGCCTCTGTGCCCAACTCAAACGCCTGTCCATAGAATAAGGGGGATGAAACATGAAAAAAGTTGAACACAAAGATACCTTGGGTCTAAATTGGTAAAATGCCTCATCTGAATCTTCAAACAGGTTACCAAGCTCGCCCAAGCGACGCAGCAAGTTTTCCTTCTCGGTCAAATCTCGAGCAGCGTCTTCTGCAAGGTCCAAGCTGCCCTCGAAGGCGGGAACGTTGTCCTTTAGCCAAGTAGCGAACTCGTCGCCGGTGAAGGCATCCTGGTATTCGCCAAGGAGTGGGAAGCGGACAGGGCGAAGAGGAAGCTCAGCAGCAGCACGTGAAAGAAGCTGAGAAACCGAGGCAGCAGGAATGGCCAAACCTGCAAGTATGATGGTTTGAGGGGCAGTGGGGGAAGTAGGCAGCTCCTTAGGAGGCGGGATGGGAGACATAGGGGGAGGAGAGGCCATCTCTGCTGGTTCCTCCGTGATGACCTCCTTGCCTTTGCCCTTGTCAACTTTGGGAAGCGGCTTCTCGTCCAAGGAGACGGGAGACGGAGAAGCATTGGGGTCTTCGGTAGAGGTAGCCTGCGCGAGGGCGTCGACACTCTTCTTCTGTATCTCCTTCAACCGCTGAGCAATTCGCTCGGACACGCTAGCCGTCCGCGCTGGTGGCGAACGATGGCTGTCCACTGGTCGGATGCGAGGAGAACTGGTGTACTTGTCGACGGGGCCGAGGCTGTTTGGAGCAAATTTGGCGCTGGAAAGGTGACGCGTTCATTAGGACCTGCGCTTGGGCATGTGTAATACAGATGCGTACTCGTCTTCAGCTTCATCTGCCTTGCGAACCTTCGACAAATACTGATTTTTCAACTTCGCCACTTCTGCTTGCCCTTGTTCGTACGAACGAAGCCAGTTGTCGACGACGGTAGCCTTGTTTTGCTTCAGGCGCTCCTGATGATGCACACGGGCTCAGAATGCCGTCAGCGACAGAGGCCTAGTGGAGGACCAACCTTATATGATTGGGCCCATTCATTGAACGGGTCGGCAACGAGAGTGTTGAGTTCTTTTGCTATTGTATTGTGGGCTTGACCTTGAGCTGTCGACTCTGCCTGCAGACCTCGGAATGCCATTAGGAGTGAAGCGCCATCGTCAGCACTGAAGCCAGTTCCTATCTGGTGGTTAGCAGAGGCCAGAAATGGTGCTTAGGAGATACAGACCTGCTCTCCCAGTCAATCCTGGGTTTATGAGACTTGAGGCAAGGTAGCTCTCCGCGACCGCACGGGCCTGCAGTGTATACCCATTGAGTGCTCACGGCGACTAAGGACCTTCGGTGGCGACGTACCCGAATGAACGTGACTATCTCGTCATTTTCTGCGACACCCTAACGGTACAATGAGCAAGGATGCGGTGGCCGAATACCGAAGTAGCACGGACCTGCTCCAACTTCCCATATAGGACTTGTAGGCCTCTGCGGTAGTCCTGAGACCAGAAGGAATTTGTGAACGCCAACGGCAGCGACAGAACCGCCATATTGGTGGGAGGTCGTGTCTGGGGTGTCTGGGGTGTCGTGAAGTCGTGTTCTGGGGTGTTTTATGGGTGCAAGATGGCGGTCGGTTGGCAAAGTCGTGGAGGTTGCGACTCCGCTGCCGCAACACACCAAACGAAGCACGTGCCGCCTCCGTCTGTGTTGGCCCGGAAGCGCATTTCACTTTCTGCATGGTCAACAAACGTCTGGGCGTCTTACTTAGGTAGTACACTTTCATTCAACCAAAGATAAGGACACACTAGGAACGCGATCTAAAAACGAGAGCCAAGGGAGAGCTGGGTATTTCCGGGAGTTGCCGAAGACGCGACCCAAATTTTGAGAAATAATATTGTTCGCTAAGTCCGTCTCGTCGTTCCCGTTCTCTTGGTCTCTGCCGCCTCTGCTGTCCCAATGAACCATGTACAACGGCGACTGGTCTCGACAGCAGCCAGGCTCACCTCCGTCTCCCCCGCCAGTGTCGCCAACTTCCCCCCAAAAGAGTCCTACAAGCCCGCCAAGGACGCCTTCGTGAAGGACGAATTCAACCCCGAGAACTGGGCAGCCCTCCAACCCGCGCCTTCTACAGCCCTCCATGCATTTGCGTACCGGATAGGTCTTCAGTCGGTACTCATGGACTCAGACCTCATCCGCCAGGCATGCACGCACGAGTCCTACCTCACCCTCTTCCGCCAGCACTACCCTACAAAACCCGAGCCCGAGACCAATGCCCAACTTGCGTCGGTGGGGAACTCGTTAATGGGTCTCTTTGCGTCCGAGTATATCCACACCAAGTATCCGTACCTCCCAACACGCGTCATGAAAGCAGCTGTGACTGCTCACGTCGGTCCTCCGACCTGCGAAAGCGTCGCACGCGAGATGGGTGCCGCGCCGCTACTACGTTGGCATCGAACAGTACGTCTCAAAAATTTGTTCCGGCCTTCGCTTTCTCACTCTTTCTGTAAGCCTACATCCGAAGACGGTCGCAATATTTTACACGCGGACGCTATGGCTTCGATACCACGGTCACTAACAGCGCTTATTTACCAAGAACGATCTATGGACGTGGCAAGAAAGTTTGTTCACTCGTATTTCTTGAGTCGGAAAGTCGATCTACGAGCAATGCTCAAATTCACAAACCCGAAGAAGGCGTTAATGGAGTTGGTCCAAAAATATAACCGTGAATCCCCAAAATCTCGGTGCGTCTTGTGTGAATGCTTCTCGGCACGGTTCACTTAGTCTGCCTTAGACTGCTGAAAGAAACTGGACGATTTTCGAATTCTCCTGTGTTCGTAGTTGGTATCTATTCTGGTGCAGACAAACTAGGCGAAGGATTTGGTGCCTCGCTGAAGATGGCTGAGTTCAGGGTATGTGTCGCACTTGCCTCTTTTTTCCTTCGTGTTTGTTCTTAATGACTTTCATTAGGCTGCAGAAGATGCGCTTCACCGGGTGTTCTTGACGCGAACACCGGAAGATATGATCCAACTGCCTTCATCGACGTTCTCAACTTGGTTGAAGATCTTCGACCAACAGGGAGACAGCACCGACTACACTCCACCCAAGCTCGCTCCATCTGAGATTATTTATGCTAGCTCAGGGAGGGGCGGTATTCCGGAGACGAGACGGTAGTAGGAAGGTTGGCGACGTGGCATGGTCGTACAGTTATCTATCCTTAATGCACTAATTCATGAAACAAACCCCTACTACCAACACTCCGGTCGTATCGTGCTGTGAAAGAGCTTGATAGCCGCCAAAGAATCGAGACAAGGATGAGATGCTGGATTGGATGGTATACAGGATTGGGTATCTCTAAAGCAATTATTGGCTATCCTCTGACTTTGCCCTTCAGCTGGTCACGAACTGTGCTCCTTTCTCCAAGAAGAGCCATTATTTGCCATCTTTGATCTCGTACTTCTCGGTCTTTGAGGACGGACACATCGTTACTATCATCATCCTATCAGAAGTCAGTCAACCGCAGACGAGTAAGTAGACATGTCAAGACTTGCAATTAATGACGGAGATACGGCGAACCGCATCGCAGCAGCAGACCTGTTGGGAAGATCTGCGGGGGAAATGGTGAACAGAGTTTGGAGAGAGGCTGCTGTGAGGACGGGTGGTCGGTGAGGGAAGTGGTGATGGGCTGCGCCGGGAGGTTGGGGCATGCTGCTCGAGGGTGTGATTGAGCTAATGGCATGTGATGTTGAGGTCAAAGTCAGGGCGTGGGTGATGAGTTGCTTGAGCTTTGCCTAGAAGGACGAGGGTGAGAGTCCGTTGAAGGGAGGAAGATGGAAGGCGAACCTCGCATGCAAGCATCATGAGGGCTGGAACGGCGCGTGAAGGCGCACTGAGGTTATTCTGTGCGCATATGAGGTTCATCCTGTCTGCAACATGTTGGAGAGTGGGTGCACGCGTGCTCGCATGGAGGTGTATTGGTAGTCTAGTGCCCGGAGTGCCTATACGCAAAGAAACACTTCTAGTCAACGCATGATCAAAAAAATAGAGGAGGGTGGGCACGTACTACCTCTTTCAGGTAACAGCTCGACACCGCGTTCGCTTGCTATCTCATCCAATGCCTTCCGCGGTGGGGGCGGTGGATCGGTGGGTGGGGGCACGGTGGGCATGACTTTTAGCCGTTCGCGTTCGCGCCTGCCCATGGAGAGCGTCCATTTCTTGAGACGCATTGAGCGAACTGTACGTTCTTCATCAGGGACGCTGGGTCCTTGATATGGAAGGAGAGTCCGTCTCCGCTTTGTCGGTGGAGGTTTCGGGAAGGACGAGAGAGGCGGTGTCGGAGGGCGTTTGAGTGTGGCAGTCGCATCGAATAGCGATATTATCAACGCATTGTGTAGTTGTACTGTACCGAGATTCAGGTTCAGTGAATGTATGCGACAGAAAGCAAGGGCAGTTACGTACTGAGAGTGGCGGAGGTGAGCACTTGCTTTGCGGAATCCTCGAACTCTGTTCGCGATATCCTACCGGACACAAAGCTAGCGAGAGTGTCAAAGTACGTTTGCGCCTGTGGCCCGAGGTTCCTGATGAGCTGGCTCTTGAGCGTCGAGGTCGACGAGAGCGACATAATGGATGAGAACAACTACGAAATGCCAAGACCATTCGTTAAGTGGACGCACGTGATGCGGTGCGAGATCATGTCTCCGAGTCCCAATTGACTCCTTCCTTCCTTCCTCCACCCACCATCTGCTCTCACACTTGAGAGTTCATGTCATCTGCTTCTACATCCAGACCGGTCACTTCGAAGTCCAGAGGAGTATGCAAGTACTATAACGCACCCCGCGGGTGCTTCGCCGGCGACAAGTGCAAGTTCCTTCACAGTGAGCCTCCGGCGAGCCCCAAGTCAGACGATCCGCCGCTCCTCACGCCCCACGACAAATCGAAGCGATGTCGCTACTATGCGGAAGGTGCGTCTTCCTCGTTTCTTTGTTTCGTTCACGCCGTGTGTGTTGCTTAACCGCCGCTTACAGGATTCTGTAAGCGTGGAGATGCCTGTTGGTTCCTCCACACATCGGACTCGAAGGACAAGCGTCCTGCCACGAATTCGGCATTGGATGAAGAGGAGGAGGAGTTCTGTTCTATTTGCTTTGAGAAACCTACGACGTACGGGCTGTTAGGTGTGTACTTATTTTCCTCTCGATGACGCTGTTTCTCATGCTCCATCCTAGGTGGATGCAGCCACATCTTTTGCATAGCTGTACGTTCAAGTGTGGATAACATAGATTTCTGACTGAAGGGATGTACAGTGCATCAAACAATGGCGCGATCCGCAGAACAAACCTGGAGGAGTGCTGGACTCGGGGAACACAAAGAAGTGCCCAATGTGCCGCTCGGCTTCCAAGTTTATCACCCCGTCGTCGAAGTTTTGGAAGGGTGGCACCCCAGAGAAGGAGAAGGTCGTTCAGAATTACAAGGACAGCATGGCGAGGGTGCCGTGCCGGTGCGTTTCATTGATATCTGCCCTCTTTGTCCGCGGCTGACACCTCTTCCCTCACTCTCAGTTATTTCCAGAAATCGTTACAGAAGAACAAACGAAAACCCATCTGCCCGTACGGAAAGGACTGCTTCTATCAGCATATCACGGAGGATGGCACACCATTTGTGTTTCAGGATGGAGTGGATGAATCCATGCGGGTACGTTCGTTTGACCCCCCAAATATTCGTTTCGTTCAATATTCGTTCCAGAGGTATCGGTCCTCGCGAGGCAGTCGCGTTTACATCGACAACCTACACTTTATGCCTTTCTTGAACATAGCGAGTCTCGACCTTGCAGGAATAACCCTCGATGGACAAGACGTGAACAGGCGCCGTGGCACGAATCCGGTCAGGAATACAACAAGAAGGCTTCAAGAAGTGCAAAGGTCACTTGAGATATTGAATGATGTCATCATCGAAGGGACTGCGACAGGTAATCTGAACCGAGCTGTTCAAGCTCTACAAGCGGGCTTCGGAAGAACGGATGCAGGCGGTAACCAATCAACGACCAACAGACGACAAGGGGATAGAGAAGAGGCCGCTGAGAGGCAGGAGGATGAAGTCATGGAACAACTGGGAGTGCTGGTGAGTTTTCCTTTCTCTGACATTTTGACCTTCATCTTAATCAGATGATAGGCGGACCAAATGTTGGCATCGCTGGGTGCTCTGCGGGACGTACAGGATGGGCGCTCCGACACGCCCCCGCCACCCTTGGAACCCATCCACAACAATGAAGATGCGTCGCGTCGACGTCGGCCGGTTGCGAGAGACTCGGATGATGAATCGGTGGGCTCTATGCCGGATCTTCAGAGCGTATCAAACACCAGCGAGTCAGAGTATGAGGAGTTTGACGACGACGAAGACGACGACTCGAGCGACGAAGAATCTGACTACTTGAACGACGCCCTCGCCGGCGGTGATATGGATGGAGATAGGATTTCTGCGGCTGCTATGGTCGACATCTTCCGCTCGATGTTGGCGGCTGACCAACAAAATAACCCAACCGCCACCACATCAACGCTGCCACCACCGCCCGAATCACGACCGACCCCTCGATTCAGTACCACTGTCGACCGGTCCATGCAAGATGCTGACGAGGACGGCGATGGACTGCCGGAACTGGAAGAGGTTGATTCCAGTCCCCCAGGGTCTCCTGACCCCCCTTTCGCAACTGATCGGCAAGGAGGAGCGGAAAGGAGTGGACCAGGACAAGAGAACAAGGAGCCCAGTAGGCCGACTGAGGGGTTCACGACGGACGGGCGAGGAAGGGTCATCAGCGTTGGGTCTAGCGAGTCAGCGACGCCGGGGGGGTCGGAGAGCAGAGCGGAGGGTTCTGGATCTGGCCCGGGCGGTGGAGAGGGTGGCGGCGGGGCGGGGCAGTCGCTGCTTGGCTGGATAAACTCGCTGTTCTGAGTAGTTTAGGAAGGTTTCTTGCCAGATGCAGCGATGACATCATAGTCATAGATCGGGGCCCTGTACATTGATACCGTTCCCTATATATATTCTCCTTGCCCCTACTTCTCTCTCTTCCTTTCTGCCCCCACCATCTATCCACCATGCCAAAATCCCGCAAGCACAAGTCGAAGCCTTCAATTCAGATTCCGAACGCAGGGTCCAAGCCAGACTCACAGGCCCCTTCAGCTTCCGCCTCGAACCCCGTCACACCAATCACCCCAAAAACACCTGCCGATGAAGGCATAGAGTTCTTCCAGGCCCATGTCCACCCGGGCGAGCACCCCATACGCGTGTACGAGCTGAGGCTTGATCCAGACGGTGGTCCCAGTAAAGAGCTCTCGGTGTGTGTCCCGCGCGTCTGGCTCGCGTTTCTCCTGCTTATCGATGTGCATCGCAGTACATTCGTCTTCCTCCCGCATACACGCCGTACATCTTGCGCGTTTCGCTCCAGGCCGGTACTCCTGCTTCCAAGAATGGCGTGTTCAAAACCAACTTCCCTCTCGATGGTGGTGCGTTTGGGCGAGAGAGCTTCACACAGCGAAAGTGCGTTATCCGATTTGCCCCTCTCTATGCCCATGTAACACCGTGTTTGGACATCTAGGCTACCTCAGGACTTTTCCAAGCCCATTCAAGTTGATTTGCCGATATCGCACGCTGGCGCGTTTGTGTATTGGGTGGAGTATGACGGAAGCCCAGGCGAGAGGATCAAGGGTCGCTCGGGCTACTTCAACATTGATCCCATACTCAAGATAAAGGAGAGGACTCCCATCTTAGACTCCAACCTTCATGTCCTACCTCCCAACAAGGGCGCCATCCTCAAGAATGACTATGTCAACCTGCCACTCGATGGTCTCGCCATTCTCACTGTTGTATCGAAATGGATGGGCCCGCTGAACAACTGGAGTAAACACTTTGCAGAGGCGAAGGAGAGGGGATATACCATGCTCCACTACACTCCGCTACAAGAAAGAGGAGAGAGCGACAGCCCGTATTCCATTCGCAACCAGTTGAAGTATGACGCCAGTCTCTTCAACAAGGATCTTGGCGAACACGCTGGAACGAAGAAGATAGAGGATATTCTGCAGGTTGGGCGTGAAGAATATGGGTTGTTGAGCTTGACAGATGTCGTGCTTAACCACACTGCCAACGATAGTCCTTGGTTGGTGGAACACCCAGAAGCAGGTGCGATATCTGTACCATTTATCCGACTATATGCTGACAACGGCCTGAAGGATTCAGCCCTGCTAATACTCCCCATCTCGCCCCTGCACTCGAGCTGGATTCTGCTATTGTCGAATTTTCGGGCTCTCTTGTCTCAAATGGGCTCCCTACCACTGTTTCTTCGGAAGATGACATCAATGTCCTCATGAATGCCTTTGAGAAAGTGGTTCGAGGCCTCAGTCTTTGGCAATACTACGTGCTGGACACCACTCGCGAGAAAGATTCTGTCAAAGCCGCCCTCGCATCTGGCAAAATCGAGCCTTGGAGTGGGCCGACCGTTAAGGGGAAGGATGTCGGCAGCCTGGCCGACATTCTACGGGAAGAGAAGAAGATCAATGGCCTTGGTAAATTTGCCTCTCGGTCGGGCGTAGGAGTGGATGGTGGCGTAGCTGCGGGATTCGTTCAGGCCGCCTTTTCTGAGCTTCAAGACAAGGAAGCCCTTGCTAACGCTTGGATCAGAGTAGTGGACGTTTTGAACGTTCCATTATATCGAGAATGGGAAGACGATACCAATGTGGCCCTTTCGAATGTCGGGAACAGACTCAAGTACACAAGATTGGACGCCCATGGTCCAAAATTAGGCGAGATATCGAAGACGTGAGTCAAATTCTTACAATCATTTTGATCGAACGAATCCTAATATTCTGGTCTGCAGGAACCCAGTTGTTGAACTGTACTTCACTCGACTATTCCCTACACCCAACGCAGACCCTCTTGTTTATTCTCTTGCGAACAATGGATGGATCTGGAATGCCGACCCACTTCAAAACTTTGCTCTTCTACCATCCAAGGCGTATCTTCGCCGCGAGGTTATTGTCTGGGGCGATTGCGTCAAGCTTCGATATGGCTCACAACCATCTGATAACCCTTGGCTGTGGTCACACATGACGTCGTATGTCTGTGCCCTGGCGCGTACATTCGAAGGATTCCGGATCGACAACTGCCATTCGACGCCCCTGGAGGTCGGAACGCGTATGCTGGATGCAGCGCGTGTTGTTCGTCCTGATTTGTATGTTTGTGCCGAGCTGTTCACTGGTAGCGAAGATATGGACCTCGTCTTCGTTCGCGAGCTGGGCATCAACAGCTTGATTAGAGAAAGCTATAACGGGTGGGATCCGAAGGAGCACTCGAGGCTGTTGTACCGACATGGTGTTGGGAAGCCGATTGGTTCTATGGATGGCGCCTGCATGGTCAGCAAGGAGGATATTCCGAGCCCAACAGGTAAAGGCCCGGTACGGACGGGTATCGTTACACCGTTGAATGGCTCGCTGCCGCATGCTCTTTTGTACGATTTGACCCACGACAACGAATCACCCCTCGACAAACGATCTGCGGAGGATGCTTTGTCCACTGGAGCCCTTGCAGCATTCAGCTATTGCGCCATTGGTAGTGTCAAGGGGTTTGACGATCTGTATCCCAAACTCCTCAACTTGGTTCAAGAAAAGAGGCAATACGAATTGACTGGCACTGGCCCTTCGAGTGGTATTGCGAAAGTCAAGAGGGTCTTGAACGAACTGCATCTAGAGATGGTCCTTGAAGGCTACGAAGAAGGCCATGTTCATCAGGAAAACGATGTATGTCCTCTGTAACTTCTGTTCACTGATTGACTTAACACTCACTTCGCTTACCCAGTACATCGTTCTCCACCGCGTTCAACCAATTACTCAAAAGGGCTACCTCCTTGTTGCGCACACCGCATTCCACAAAGGTTCGAAAAGTCGCGGGCATAGTGAGTCTTATCCGTATATTTTGCGTTGTTCTCTAATGAGCGGTCCCTAGTTGACCCGATCAAGCTTCGCCGGACAAGGGCAAAGTTTATTCTTGGGGCAAGCATCAACATCTCGTCCTGCGACGTTCCTCAGGATCTCAAACTCCTCAAAGGGCTGTCGGCGGAACTGGAAGAGATGCATTCAGTTGTCGTGCCTCAAGGTCTCGATCATGAGGGGCCCTATGCAGAAATCATTGTTCCAGAGAGCTTCCCTCCGGGAAGTGTCATGGTCTTCGAAACACAGTTGCAACAACACGATCCTGAACTTGACGCCTTTTGTGCTTCTGGGGCGCAAGACGCTTTCAGTTCGGTTGATTTGGTTGATTTGAACGTGATCTTGCATCGGGCCGATGTGGAAGAGCGGGACGCGACTGACGGCGTCTTTGGTGCATATGAGGTCCCTGGGCTGGGAAAGATGGTGTATTGCGGTTTGGAAGGTTGGATGCACCCGTTGAGGCATATCATGCGACATAATGATCTCGGCCATCCGTTGTGTGCTCATCTGAGAGAAGGAAGTTGGGCATTGGATTACGTCCATCAGAGATTGACGCAGTAAGTGCGATATGACGTCGTTTCGAGTGCAAAGAAATTAACGAGCTCTCTTCTAGCCAACTGGAGACCTTCCCGAATCTCGCGAAACCTGCAGAATGGCTCAAAGAACGATTTGACCGTGTCAAGGCGTCAGTTCCCAACTATATGCGGCCCAAATATTTCGCACTCGTTATTTCGGAAGCTTACAGGGCAGCCCGTCGTGCCGTTGTCGAGCAATGCTCAGACTTTGTGACGGATGGCCATGCTTTCACTCAAGACCTCGCATTATGCTCAATTCAAATGCATGGTCTCATCAAGTCTGCGTCGCTTGACCCCGGAAAACCAACACCCTCTCTCGCCGCTGGGCTGCCGCATTTCACGACGGGATGGGCTAGATGCTGGGGTCGCGATGTGTTTATCTCTCTGAGCGGCCTTTTCTTGACCACAGGGAACTTCAAAGAAGCGCGCAACCACATACTAGCGTTCGCATCTACGTTGAAGCATGGTCTTATTCCCAACCTTCTGGACTCAGTTCGTAAGCCAAGATACAACTCTCGGGATTCACCATGGTGGATGCTCCAAAACATACAAGACTATGCCAAGAGCGCGCCCGACGGACTTTCGATACTGTCAGACGCGGTCAAACGTCGGTTCCCGAAAGACGACAGCTGGGTTGCCTGGGACGACCCGCAGGCGTATGCGTACTCGAGCACGATAGCAGAAATCATTCAAGAGATTCTGCAGCGACATGCTGATGGCATCCACTTCTGCGAATATAATGCTGGCCCAAATCTCGACATGCAAATGAAGGACGAAGGATTCAACATCGATATTGAAGTCGACTGGGAAACAGGCCTCATCCTTGGAGGAAATAAGCACAACTGCGGGACGTGGATGGACAAGATGGGCGAATCCGTCAAGGCGGGTACGAAAGGTGTGCCAGGCACCCCGCGAGATGGTGCTCCAGTCGAAATAACGGGGCTGTTGAAAAGTACGCTTCGGTGGTTGAGCGAGCTGTCGAGCAAGGGAAAATTCCCTTTCAAGGGTGTACAGGCTCAGAGTAAGTGGTACTAGGTTCAGTGGCGTCGTTTGTCTGATTTTTTTGGCAGCTAAAGGGAGGGAGTGTCTTGTGACCTATCAAGAATGGTCAAATTTGCTTCAGGCGTCGTTCGAGAAATGTTACTATGTGCCCCTTGGTCAGTCGTTTAGACGTTTTGCAGGTGCTCGTATTGACACACGTTGTCCAGATCGACTTGCAGACAAGGACTACAGGATCGATTCTGGCCTTGTTAACCGAAGAGGAATCTATAAGGATGTGTACGGATCCGGAGCAGGACGGGAATGGTCGGACTATCAGTTCCGATGCAACTTCCCGATCGCGATGACGGTCGCTCCAGAGCTGTTCGACGAGAAACACGCCCTTGGTGCCCTTCAATTGGCAGATCAAGTCTTGCGAGGGCCTCTTGGTATGAAGACGCTGGATCCTTCAGACATGCAATACCGGCCCATCTACGACAACTCCAATGACTCTGACGACGCCTCTATAGCGAAAGGCTTGAATTACCACAATGTGAGTTGCAACCCATGGCGTGTTGAGGTTCCAGGGCTGATGCCAACCGTAGGGCCCGGAGTGGGGATGGCCGCTGGGGTACTTCTTGCGTGCGTACCTATACTTCGACACCCGAGTGGGTCTTGGGAAAGATGTAAGTGTTGTCTGAAAATCTGAGATGGGTGAATTGGCATTGACTCTGCTGGGTGCAGGATCCAAAGGAGACGCTGCATTACCTGCATCGCGTGTTGCTTGCGCCACGCAAACACGTAGAGAACGACCCATGGCGTGGACTTCCAGAGCTGACGAACGAAGGAGGAGCATACTGCAGGGACTCTTGTCCGACACAGGCGTGGAGTGCAAGCACGCTGCTGGACTTTTTGGCTGCTGTCCGAGATTAGATTAGATCTTAGTTGTGGCATGTTTGGTGACCCACTGTATGACTGTGAAGGGTCCTTCGTCGAATCAAAAACTTCGAGCTCATCGTCTGTCGCGTTGTGCATGTCCCCATGGCATTCTTCGGTCTGCCAGACCGCGAACTCCCTAGGGACGGGAAAGACGACAGGCTCGAAAATCTTGCCGTCTACACATGGGGCGAAGAGAGTTACGACGGCCTCGGTGATGCCCTCCAGGAAGGCCGCGACGACCTGAACGACGAGACCTTTGGTACCGGACCCGTCGGTAGGCTATCATCCTTTCTTCATCCTTTCTATCGCCTTCTCTCGCCCTGATCTCCCTTCCCAGGAAAGGACTTCGACTTTGCAAATACAGGTCTTCCGGACATCCATCAGGACCAACATCGCCAATTCTCACAACCACCTCTTGAGGCCCGCCAGGAGCATCCGCAAAAAAGAGACATATTTTTTGAGCAGGAGCAGGCTCCAATACCCCAACCCCAGACGAGTATGTCTTCTCGGCGCTTAATTGAGTCTACCCTTGACAGTATCTCCTCATCTTAGCTCGACCGGCTCCAACGTCGCTCGAGTCTCTCTGGCAGGACCATTCCGCCTTCTCCTTTTTGCCCCGTGTCAACGGTTCGACTCGCATCAGCGACCATCCTCGTGCATCGCCTGCCCCTGCACAAGCCCAAGCAGCACGCTTCTCGCCTTTCGCTAATAACAATTCGCCTGTCGTAAGCCATGCTGCCCCTCAGGGAAATCAGTCTCAGATCCGCGCGCGTACGCTGCAGGATATAGAGGCTGAGATGATTGCCAATGCACAGCTGGCAAGGCAACGCGAGCGTGAACGTGAACGTGAGGAGTATCTCCTGCAGCAGGAGGAAGAGCGACTGTTACAGCAGCAACAACAACTCCTCGTTCAGCAGCAGCAACAGCGTATGCGAGAGGAGGAAGTCCGCCAGCGTCTACTGTATCAACATGAACAGCAGCAGCAGGCCCAGGTTCAGCGCTTATTGATGCAGCAAAGAGAACAATTGCAACAGCAGCGCACTCCTCCTCCTCCTCGGATGATGCCTTCTTCACAATCGCCCCGCTTTTTAGAGCATCACCGCCACATGCTGCTTCTTCAGCAGCAGCAGGAACTTCAGCAGCAGCAGCGTCTTCAGGAACTCGAAGAACAGCTTCGGCTTGAAGAAATGGAACGTCGTATGGTTGCCATAAACATGGAGAGGACACGAGCTGATTCTCCATACAACTCTCGCCGTACTGCTGGATATACGCCAGCTGAGCTTCAAGAAGCTTTGCTCATTCAGCAAGCGCAAGAACAGCAACTTCAACAACAGCACTACCGCAGGCAAAGCTCGCGCTCTCCAGCCGTTGGTCATTCTCAGTATCGGGAAGGCTACCTCGCAACGCATCAACTTCAGCAGAGGCTGCTTTCTGAGCTCCCTCAAAGTGAAGTCGCACGTGAAATGCTTGCTGTCAATTCTGCAGAACAGGAAGCTTTGAGGATGGAAGCCATGCGTAAGATAGTCGAAGCTGAGAAGATGGAAGAGAAACGTCGTCGTAAAGCCGCCAAAATCGCCCATATGGTAGATCTCATTCGTCTTCTCGGTTCATGGTGCTTTCCTGATGGTTTCATTCTTAAAGGCACGATACAACGATCTCATGACCCAATCAGACAAGGATTTCATTACTCGGATTCAAGTCTCGCAACTCGTCACCCAGGACCCTTATGCGGACGATTTTTACGCTCAGGTGTACGGTGCTATTCTCCGTTCAAGAATGGGATTACAGGCGCAGGATGAACGTGTCCTCAAGTTTGGCTCTGGAGGAGGGATTGGATTAGGCTTGGCTTCCAAGGGCGGTAATCGTCGGCCTAGCGCCATGCAACGGATGGAGCAGCAAGTTGAACGGATCGTCAGCAATGCCAGAAAAAGGGAAGAGGAAAAAGGGCTTCATGGTGCGAGATGACTTCTGTGAACCTCAGCACAGTGTAATGCTAATTGGTTATTACAGCAATCCATAGCCTCCAAGGCGCTCTGGGCAAGACATCAGGCCGAAGTTATAAGGCTGCACCACGACAGCTCCTCCAGGTCGACGCCAGCGCAGGCGCCTCTCCGACACTGTCACATGCTACTCCTCATGCACATATAAGCAAGAGTTCAGGCCATCACGAAGGCGCCGCGAAGGAGGCTGCTAAGCTGGGCCGCGAGGCATTAGGCACTGCTGCAGATGTAAGCATTCTCTACTTCGACGCACTCATGCGTTTAACGTTTCCCGCTTCCAGACGGATAACCTTGTGCGAAAGGAACCTCTCTCGCACCGTCGGGTATTGGTAATCTTGGAAGAGCTTTACGACATTGTTCTTCGCGTCGAGCAGTTAAGGAGGGATCAGCCTCTCCCTGAAGATGTACAGTCGTGTGAGGAATGGTAAGTTGCTTTGTACAGGTATCTTAGTTTTTGACGCATGTGCTTTCTAGGAAAAGAGATTACGACCAACTTGTTGATACCATGTGGGATGAGCTGCGTGTAATGGTTCCGCTGGAAACAAGGTGTGGATCTTTCGATCCTTTGAAACATTGTAATCTTATTTCTTCGAAAGTGATCCGCATCCTTTTATATCGCTCCTCATGCCAACCAAGGGAAAGAGGATACTGCCTCGTTTGACTCGCAATCTCAACAGCCAGCGAATGCTCACTTTACTTACACTGCTGGTGGCATGTTTCGGTCAACTCGATGTGGTCAAGCAAGCATCTGTTCTTGATTCCATTAAGGAGACACCAGAACGATTGGAAGCTGACCGACAGACTCAGGCGTTCCTCGGCAGTGTCATGCAGAGTATTCTGCCAGTGGTTTCTGTGGCCAACCTTCGCCTTGTAACCGGTCTCCTTGGATTGCTGTTAGATCGAACTAATATTGTCGCTGTGGCCCAAACAAGGGTACGTCGCATTTACAGTTGTTTTGTGGGACGATTCTCATAAGATGACTTGGTTTATAGCCCGGGCTTGCATTGTTGACACTTTTCTTGAGCCGTGTCGAAGTCATCAAGCAGACTATTGCATCTTCCCCAGACATGGCAGAAGCCCCCACCATTGAGGAGAGTCAACAGTGGTATGTCTTTAGCGCTGTGTGTGCTACTTATCTTGCTGACTTGCTGCCACTGGTAGGCGAATGATATTTGACCACCTGTTCCAACTCCTCGCACCGCATTTCGTTTCTCTCTTCCCGTCTTCCCGGATCATCGACTCGGATGCGGCCAACAAACCAGTGCCAATAGACACAGTTGATCAACCAGTCTGGCAGTTCCTTGCTGCCTTGGCTTTGCATGGTGTCATCGAACAGCACCACGTCCTGGTGGCAACCCTGCGCGAAAAAATTCTTGATAATGTTATGAGCGTGAATAAGGGCTGGGTTCACGATGAAGACGAGCGACAGACCAAGTTGGCGAACGTTAATCTGTTTTTACACGCAGTCAACCTAGACAGTTCTCAAATCGCTATGTAATGCTTTCGAGTCTGCGGTACGATACGATATGGTACGATATGATATCTGTGATGTTTTATTATCATCTAAATACTCAAACAGTAAAGGTTCTATTGATACACATGAGAGATTGGACACTGTACAATTGGGGCAGGCTCTCTTCACAACGCGTCAATTCACAACGCGTCAATTCACGACGTCTCAACATTCCTATCGAAAGTAAATGCGAAGGGGTTGCCAAAAAGCCGGTCAGATTCAGGACGGGTAACTCTTCAATGTCGGGAAGGCGGTGGTCGGGGAGATCCAAGAGCTTGGATGCCTCCCCAGTCTGAGGTAGTTCCATCAAAGGCAAGAGGAATAATTCCTGTTTCTCCTGTGAACGCACTTTGACGTGCGAGCCGACTTCGAGATGATTGGTCGACAGTGATAGAAAGGCATCGTAGTTGGGGTAAAGCATCAGGTAGCCGCGGAGATAGATGAGTTCAATGAAGAATTTTTTCCATGACTTCGTCCAGTAGTTCGACCGGACGTTAGGAACAACGTCTTCGTCCATTGTCAGCGCTGTCTCTGTGAAACGGACAGCCAAATAGTCGTGAAATTCGCGCCACTGTTCCGGGAAGTATAGAGCACCCCAACTGCATGGCACCTGGGAAAGATACGGTGTATTTGTTTCTGGGAGACCGACCAGAGAAAATAATGAACGTGGATTGAACGGTTGTCGGCCCTCGATGGGCAACTCGAGGTGCTTCTGTTGGTAGAGGCTGACACCGAACAGTTGCACAAGTCTGTTCTGTGGTTTGCCGTACCTGTGCGCCGAGTCAGACAAATAACGAGCAGTCTGAGAACTGGTCTCAATACATACCTGTATCTCAGGAGGGTCATCTTGATCCACGCATAGAACAGCGGGGAAACTTCGACATCGTCTTCAAGCAGTACACCGTAAGAGTCATTGGTATGGGGATACCACGACTCCACAACTGCAGGAAGAAGCCCTCCATGGATGACCCTATGATGGACAAAAACACGCCCATACGGCCAGGATGTCTGCTCGATGATCCTTAGAGAATTGCTGTCGCAATCTTGCTCCACGTTGATTCGTAAGCTTATCTGGTCTCCAAAATAATGAGCATTCTGCAGCGACCCGAGAAGCCGGAGAAGTGACGCCGGACGATCCTTGGTGATTACAGCGATTTCGACGTTGGGCTTGTGCCAGTCTGTAGACCGTTGATTCAGCGAGCCGGACGATAGATTGGGGCAGGACTTACTTTTGAGTTCATGTACCGATAGGGAAGACACCCAGTCAATGTACCCGAGATCTCGCCGAGGAATACGTATTACTGTTGTGTCATTGAGCACTGGCATCCTTTGAGCGGACAACAGGTAAGCAGTGAAAGGGTCAAAGCCTTCGATCGTCAGTAAGATGTCGATAGTTGTGGCCTGGATCTCCAGCCATTCCAGAAGGACAACAGCGCCAGGTTCAGAGAAAACGACAGGAGCTTCTAAGAGGATGTCATATTCAACGATGCAAGAGTCAGCTATCAGAGATTGCGTAGTCCATTTCGGCCCAGTCAATGGACGATGGTTTTCGTCATCGTATACCAACAATCGTAAAGCAGGACGAGGATTCAGTCGTTGCAGTCTGCAGAGGAAAGGAGAGATTCGTTTGACATCATCGACAACTGAAAGGAAAAAGACAAATTCAATATGACCAGGATAATTGAGGGTGGTGAATGAGGGAGCTGTCTCGGGAATTGAATTGTGACCAAGGTCGAACAGAGGAATTGCTGAACTCTGGCGACCATCAGGGTTGAAACTGAGTTGCGATGTATGCACTTCCATCTTGCCCCTTCTGCTGCCTAGAAGCAAGCCACCCAGGTCTGTTTCGTTCGAAGAGCCGTGCACAATCCAAGATTGGCCGTTCATGTCCAGACCGACCTCACTGTTTGACGAGGTGGGCATCACAAAAGGAGGAAGCAGATATAGCGTTCGTTGAACTTGGCCCCATCCACAGGAAGCAGTCGGGGACGAATCTAACCAGTCATGCTGCCCTTTGGGACCGAACGGAACCGAAGCGTTAGGGGGGTGCAGTAAGGCCGCTTTTGCGGTGTCTGGTATACCCGCCAAGCCGCTTTCGTCCATGACCAACACCCACTCGGTCGAAACGCCCGCAGCGGACTTAAGAGAAGCGGCGTGGACTTGCATGTAGCCTTGCCACGGCTGTAAGGAGACATCCGGATAGGCAGCCGAGTCAAGAGCGGCAAACGCCCGCTGCAGTTCCCGGCGAACGTCTGCAGTAATCGAGTCTGGGCATATTATAAGCAGTTCACGGAGAGATTGTAACGGTTCTAGGAAAGGGTGAAGGAGGTCTGCGGTCCGGTCCAAAGTGTGCGGCAAGATAGGAAGGATGGCGGTCAATGATTGCGGAGGGATGGGTGTCAACGACTGCACGAGTTCAGCAAGGATATTATCTGTAGCTTCCGCGGGCTTGCTGCTGGAATTGCTGTTGGAAGTGACCGGTGACGAGGATTCGAGAACAGTTGCGTGTGGGTCAAGAGAAAGGCCTGGTGTAGGGGAGTAAAAGAATGCAGAGAAAGCGAAGAGACAAGTAGAGAAGAGAAAGGCGATGTTAAAGAAGCTGAGCATGGCGGTCGTCGCATTCCAACCTTCAAAATTCAGAACCAAAGGTGTCCAATATTAGGTCATCACGTGTCTATCCAGTGTATTAATTAGTAAGAATTGTACTATCGTTGTACTGTGAGCGAAGTGCTGCATGCGGGCACAAGGCCGGTTAAGTACCAATAAATGCATGGCTCGTCTAGTCAGATCGTATTGCCGCCTCTGCAGAGGAAAAGAAAAAGGTCAGATATATGCAGAGTCCGATCAACTGAAAACACGAACTAAAGAATTCGTACGACATCCAGCAAAGAGCAGAACTTGGCATGATTGTTAACACCCGCGGTGTGAGTCCTCGTCCAAAGCCTTTGAGGCCATCTCTTGTCCAGATAACACGGAATGCATCGACCATCCCCCGAGCATTGCGGATGTCAGCGTCTGTAGCGGTCCCTCGCGTCTGTAAGATGGTTTTGGCGACGTCTAACGGTGTCGTGACTGCTGCGGCTACAGCGCCAGCGATTCCTCCGGCAACGATGTGTGTAGCGGGAGAATACTCGTTTCTTGGATTAGCGAAACGTTTTATATGTTCGTAGACAGTGACCTGGATGGCGTTGAACGGAATGGTGATGGCGAGAGTGGTGGGGTAGGAGATGTAAAATGCGCCAAATCCTTCAGCACCGTAGACAGTGCGAGCGCATTGCCACGCAGACCGAAATTCAGATTTGTGAAGTTGCATACGCTGTTTGATAACTGGAGGTCGGAGCTTTGTGAGAGAGCCGACAGGACGCGGGAAAGGCGAAGCTCACCGTCGAAGGGGTTCATGAACGCGTCACTTGCAATCGTAGCTGACGCTCCTGCCAGAGCTTCGCATGGGGAATGAGAGTAGCGTAGATGTTCGGCCGATAGAAAGACTCACAGGTTGCCAGCCATTGGTTTCCAGCTTCGTTCCCTCCCGCCAATTCCTTTACCGCCTCTAGTGTTCCAAAGTGGATTGCGTGGGCAGGACCAGCACCAAGAATAACGGAAGAGACACCTCTCCACAATGCTCTCATGCCTTCGGTGGAGGATATTCGGGTAAAGGCATTGCCAACACCGCTGTAGACGGCCACAGGCGAGGTCGCGAAAACCTGCATCCGTGTCTACACAAAAAAAAAAAAGTGAGCCACAAGATTTTGGTGAATAATTACGCAGTTCACTTTGATGCTGTCTACGGGGAACATGACAGCATGCTCTGAAATGCCAGCCTAGATGAAGCTATTCAAAAAAGAGCCAGTGAGGACTTGCGTGGTCTTACAAGGGCACCAGCCAACATGTTCACCTGGTGACACCGTAAGACGCGTCTTTAGAATAAGGAAGAACATACGGCGAGACCTGCATTGGAGGGCAGGGCTTCATAGTCGATCTCGTCGGCCATGTGATGGTTTGTGGAAGAGGGTGTCGGACTTTGGCGTCACAAGCTCATTTCCCAAGCCTTTCGTCCGACCACTCACGCTCAACAATATACTTGCTCACATACGCACATGTATACTTCTATATATCGACAAATTCAAAGACCAAGTTCACTAATCGACACGGTGTGGCCACCAGCAGAGCACTGGTAGTACGATTCCCGCCTAATCCACTCAAATCCAGCACTGCACCTGCCCAGCTGCCTTAACTTCTGCTGAGCGCGCGCGTCCTCCTCCTTTCTTCGTCGCTCTGCCTCCTGTTTGGCGCGAAGTTCCGCCGCAGCCTTCTCTCGTGCTCGCCGGGCAGCCTCTGCCTTCCGTCTTGCCTCTTCCTTTTGCCTCTCTATTTCGGCCCTCCGTGCTGCATCCCTTGCTTCGGCCTGTGCCTTCTCCAACTCTCGCAACCTCTTCTTTTCTGCTTCTTCTGCCTTCTTCTTTGCGGCAAGCTTTTTCTGCAAGGCCGCCAGCGCAGCCTTGGCTTCACTCTCCTGACGGATTGCTTCGCGTTTTGCGGCGTTGAGCTGCTCCCATTCAGCATCAGTGACACCAGGATCTCGTTGAACGTTTTGCTGAACGCCTTGAGCCTGTTGCCCGACGTTGCCGCGTTGTTGGGGCTGCACGTTGTTTGACCCGCCTCGGCCTCGGCCCCGTCCAGCTGTGTTTTTGCGACCACGAGTGGATGGAGATTCAGCTCGGATTTCTCCCTGACGAACAGCTGGCGAGCGAGGTGGAGGGGTTGGAGGTGCGGCCTGTGAGGTCACGTCTACGGAAACGGACGGTGCTGTTGGAGGATTTGGGTTCAGTGTTTGCTCTGGCAATTGCGGTGCTGGTCTTCGCGAGTTTCGAGGGATCATGGTACGTCTTTGCCTATCAGCCACCATTTTTTCCATGACGTTGATGATATCTCTCCCAGAGAGGTTCAGGGAACCGCTCAAGGCAGAATCCTTAAGGAGGGCCAAGTTAATGAGCTCCTTGCAGAATGTCATCATGTCGCGAGCATTACCCCAGTCAGGGAGTTGAGACAGGTCCTCGATAAGCCCCTTCAATTCCACTTCCACGTCCACCGGCGAATCTTCATCTTCACCGTCCTCGATGATCTCGACATTGTTTTTCCTCAACTCTTTCTCGACCACTTGCAAGCAATAATCGGCACTCATATTCTCGAAGACCACTTGATCTGGGAACCGGCTGGAAAGACCCGTATTGACGGCCATAAGACGCTGCATATCCGCCTCATAACCAGCAAGAATGATGACGAGCTTTGATTTGAAGTTGGGATGCGTAAGCAATCCGACGAGCTCATCTATTGCTTCTTGCGCGAAGTGGCCTTCGCTTAGACGATATGCTTCATCCACGAAGAGAACCTTGCCCAATGCCTTCTCAAACAGCTTCCTCGTCTTCGGCCCTGTTTGTCCAACGTATTGCCCCACCAGATCCGAAGCAGAACACTCAACAACCTCGTCTGAAGACAAAAGTCCCATGTCGTAGAAAACCTGTCCAATTTTCCTCGCGACAGTTGTCTTTCCTGTGCCTGATTAAAGAAATTACTGAGACATATTCATCAATATCGTCCACAAGAGCATTCACCTGGAGGGCCTGTAAATATGAAGTTTGTCGGGATACGATCTCTCGCATCCATCCCCCTGGCCTTGCAAGTGTTCGCAATCTCCTGGTAATTCCGCAGCCTTTGTATAATTTCGCTATGGCCAACAATGTCGGAAAAGAGTTTTGTCAGGTTGGCCGACGCATTCTCGCTCCGTTTGTAATCGGGGTCGAAGTCTCCAGGTTCAAAGATAACGTCAACGGGCCGTTCTGCAGGGGTTAGTTTTTGCCTTCTGGCCAGACAGCGCGTCTTTCCTTGGACAATCAAATTTTCCACCTCGCCGGCGTTTCCAAAATTGGGACGATTCCTCATACGACGAAGGAGCTCAATGGCGACATGTTTCGCCTCGTCGGTGGCGCCAAGATCTTGTTTCTTCAATTTGAGTTCCATTATCTGCTGCAATTCGGTATCACTGAAGTCCTCAAATTGGAAGGCATCCTCGATTTTGAAACGCCGAGCAAGTCCTGGGTTAACGTTCTAGATAGTGAAGACCTTAGCACAGGGCCGAAGAACATGACAGGATGGAGACGTACTTGGAACATTTCGGTCATTTG
>CACVBS010000059.1:251709-276686 GCA_902728275.1 Cyclocybe aegerita | reverse complement strand
GCCTCGCTCTCCAGGATTGCTTTAGATCAGGACCGATAATGTCGTCTTTGAGCAGGAGGAAATCATCAGTCAATTTGCCCTCCTTGCGTTCTTTCGTAATCCGAACAGCCTGTCGCTCGCGAATCTTGCTGAAAACACCCTGAAGATCCCGGGCATTGCCAAAACCAGGATGTCCTCGCCGTCGCCCTAGCCGGCGAATGGCAATTCGACCATAAAGCCCCTTGACGCCTCCTTCGACCTTCATCTTGCCGCTGTAGAATTTGTTGACCATTGATTCCAGCATCGACATCAGCTCTTCATCCTTGTAATCAGCAAAGTTGAATTCATACGGCACACGACTTTTGAGCCCAGGATTGTGTTCGAAGAACTTTTCCATCTCGCGGTTGTAACCTGCCAGAATGAAGACCAAGGTCCCGACACGATTCTCCATTTCGGCAAGAAGGTAATCCAATACTGCAGCACCACCCGGGTTATTGCCGCTAGTCAGTTGATAGGCTTCATCGATGAAGATCGCGCCGCCTCCAGCCTTGGTCACCTTGTCGACGAGCTTTTGGGTTTCTGCGACGCCCTCTTGGGCCAACTGCGCGCCAGTCTTTTCTTCAAACTCATTGCCAGGTATGGCTTTTACCGAGGCCAAAAATTTGGCATAGTGACGGGCTATCGTGGTCTTGCCTGAAATTTCAAGTATTATCAGTTTCACACAGACACGACTGTCAGTCTTTGCAAAATACGCACCAGTACCCGGATTACCGAGAAGGACAACATTGAATCTCTCCTGCTTCAGCGAAGTATTCTGGCGCAACGAGACGTTGATTTTGGCTTGAACAGCAAGAACCTGCTCTTTTACGGCCTCGAGACCTGTCATCTCCATGATAGCGTCAATCGCATCGTTTTGAGCACCCTCCATCTGTTTTTGGCGGATCCATTCAAGCTTTGATTTTGACTCAGGCAAATCTTTGAAGGGCTTTCCCGATGCTACAGCAGTAGTGGAGGCTTGTGGTGGCGGCTGAGGAACCGCAGCAGGACTGAGTGCAGAAGAAACTGCAGTTTTCATTTTATCAACGAGGCCGAAAATCCCACTGCTCGAAGGGGTTGGTGCAGGGGACGAAGGAGAGCCTGAGCCATCTGGGTTTTGCAGGTTGCTGGAGGGGGCTGCTGCCATAGAAGACTGGGGACCGGTGGGAGGGACGTATGTTGGCTGTCCACTACCCGAAGGCACAGCATGAGAACTCTCAGCTGAGGGTGCAGTGGTAGTGGTAGCCCTTGATTCCTGTAGGATTTCGAGATCCCTTCTCTTTTGTTCAAGGACGTGGGCTCTTTCCGATCTCAGTCGCTCATCTTGTTGTCGGCGATTCTCCTGCTCAATAGCAGCATTTAAGGAATCCATCTGCTCTAGATGTGCTTTCTGCTCCGCATCCCTTCTCTCCTGTGCAGCGGCCTCACGCTCTTGTTGCTCTTTCGCCAGCTTCTTAGAGCGTTCGCATTTGTGGCAGGTCAGAGGTGGTCCGTCTGAGCATCTCCATTTCTGTCCGTGACCGTCAGGACACCGAGATGTTCTTCGTTCCTCGCACTTGATTTTCGAATGATCACCCAGGCGATGGCATCTAGAAGGGCAATTGTGCAGGCCGCAGGAAAGCTGGATACCGCTACTCATAGACAATGGATTTATGTCTCAAAGCACAAACAGGTGAAGGAATCCATACCAAGGAATCATGCAGCCTCCGTCAGGGCAAAATTCTTCAAATTCTTCAACACGAGAAAGAGATGTCTTCTTGTCTGGGTGATGTTCACATTTCACAGGGAGCCCACGATACATATGCTTGCCAGCACCCAGTAAGTTGAATAATGTTTGCCAGAGTTCTTTGCCTTTTCTGGCATTCCTAAAAGTTTTGGAGTTACCGAGCATGATCAAGGCATTCCGAGCGCGTGACAGAAGGACATTCAAGCGTTCAGGAGAAAACATAAAGCCAATGTCAAAACTAGGATTGCTCCTAGTAAGTGAGACGATGACAATGTCGCTTTCTTCACCCTGGTAGTTGTCTAGTAGAAAGAGCTGCAGTGTGAAAATGTGTGTTATCTTTTGGATGAAGAAGTCCTCACCTATGGTTGCGAGTCGAATGGGATTTTTCCGATTAGGATTGGAAGTGGACTGAGGGATGATACCTGCTTGAATCAATTCATGGGAGTCCAGGTCATTGAGAATAGGGTCATTGTCCTTTTTCAAAGCTTCGCGAAGTTTCTGCAATTGTCCAAGGTACGGAGTCAAAACGACCAATTCACCAGTGCCATAGCCTTGCTGTGCTAGGTATTTGACAATTTTGAGGATCATGCTGATTTCATATGAATTTTGTTTCGAGGTTGTTGAGGCCATATCATTACGATCAGCGAGTTGTTTGTTTTCATCCTCAGGCCAGTCATGGTCCAGGAACACAATGTTGTCTTGAACACCTTTGATATTTGGACGGTTCTGCGTCGTTGGTGCGTCGACGAGCTCCCGGTATGTCAAATGACGAATGAGTGCAGATATCTCAGGACGCATGCGATGCTGCTGTGACAAACTTGTATGCGGATAATCCTTCAGGATCAGTCGTTCGAAAAGGGAACGATTCAGGTCAAATCCTTCTTCTTTCTCCACAGTTAACTGGTAGTTATTGACTTTCGGACGAAGTTGCCTATAAGTCGAAGTTCAAACAGTGAGGAAGGTTCAAGGTGGGACAGGCAAGCAACCTACTTATGATCTCCGATGAGGATCATCTGGGATGTCTGTGGCCCGAGTGAAGTTAGGACGTGGCTTTCCAATATTTCTCCGGCCTCTTCGACGAGTAAAACATCTGGATTGAAAGCTCGTATCTCGTTGCGATACTTGGCCGCTGCCGTTGTCGTGCACCCAACAATTCTCTTGCTCAGGAGTAGGCTCGTCAAGTCATTGCCGCGTGCTCGCTCAAGTTTCGTCTGGCAACGATTGTATTCTGAGGCATCCATGACAAAGTTGGCGACGGATTCTTGCAAAAGCGCATCTTCCCATTGTTCCAGCTTCGCTTTTCGAGCATGTAAGGGAAGCTGCCAGATGCTTTCACCGTCTTTTGTAGTAGTAACTTGCCTTGCAAAGACACCAGCATTCTGCCCTAATGACCAGCGTTGAATTAGATAGTCTGGTTTTACCGTCTTTCCACGCCGACCAACGACATTCATCCCATCCTCTTGTTTGGGTACGGTGAAGGCCGCGAGATATGCAGTACTTTCATCGTCATCATCGTCAAATTCAAGATAACCAAGAATGTCGCCGAATCGGATAGTGGATGTCTTGTACTCCTTAAATGAGGTTTCAAGACCACGTCGCAAGTCTTCGAGTTGTTCCTCCAGCCCGTTGATGTATGACCATTCAGACTTGGTGCGTGGAGGTCCACGAGGCTGGTTAAAGATGGTCAGAGGTTCCGTTCGTGCAGTAGATTTCCCTCCGAGCCGAAGCATGCTTGATTGTGGGATGCCAATGTCGAGCAATCCAGTAAGAATATCATCCAAAGCATGATTTGTGTAACAGACAACGAGAATCGTTTGTTGGGTGTGATCATGAATGGCCTTCGCGATAAGAGCACCGATGAAAGATTTGCCGGTACCTGATCAAACGAGGAAAAGTAGAAAGTAGAAAGTAGATGGTCTGTCTTTGGGCAGCTTACCTGGAGGTCCTTGAATTAACGAAACACTTTGAGTCAATCCGGAAACAAGGGATGCCGCTTGGGAAGGATCAAGTTTAATATCCTTTGCCGTTCCAAGGATATCCCTGAGATTGCTTCCAGGGTCAACCCTCAGTTGGCGTACAACGGGGTCTGCTTGTATTTTGGCTTCGTATAGAGGGCTCCCCTTCTTCCACATTAGTAGCTCGGATGACAAGGGGAGAAATTTTGTCTGCTGTAGGCTCTTCAGAATTGGCTCGAAAGCGAAGACAGCGGTGTTAATTTGGACAAGGGCGACATCATCCTCCATCTTGAATTTGAGCAGAGCCCGTTTAGTGCTCTCCGCCTCCTCAAATTGCAGGATGATCTCGGGTGGACTCTTGGCCAAACGGTCCTCGTCGCGGCTGATGGAAGGAAATGCTACCACTTCCTTCCCAGCTAGCAGACAAGCAAGCGATTGGTGCTTGAAGAAATTTGGCTTTTCAGTGAGAAATTCCTTGCGTTTATGAGTTCCCTCGATTTTTGCCAGCTGCGGAAAGTCCTCCTTGCAAATGCAAACCAACCCCCACTTGTCCGGTCTGGCCTTCTGGTCCGGTCTGACTTTCTTGTCCGGTCTATCCTTCTTATCACACTCGACACCCTTGAGTTCCAACCCTTGAACTTTTACACCCCTATGATACCCTTTCTTCTTTCCAGTTGCGATTGCCACTTCCTCTCGCATCTCGTGGATCATATCCTCCCGGAGGAGGCGAAATTGGTTATCTAGATGGATTGCCACACGAAATTCTTCCGTTTCCGGATCCTCTAACACACTCGCAAGTTGTAAAAACGGTGGAGTTTTGCATTCCATTTCCTCCCAAGTCGGTAGGATCGCTATGCGTCTGAAATCCACGAAGTCGTTATCATGTCGGCCTCCTGGACCGGCGCTAACCAGAGGATGCCCACTGTGGATTTCTGTGCCGCAAGTGTCAAGGATGTCTTTGATCTTGAGGCCAAAGGACTTCAACTTCGGCACAGGAGAGGACAGGAACCGCTTTTGGAATGATGCCATTTCCGGATCCTTCTGATAGGTTGAAGCTTTCTCGGGTAACATGCAGAGTTGCAACAGCAACCAGGCGAAAGCTGTCGTCGCATTCTCGTCGAGATCGCCTTTCAGAAAGGCCTGTCGAAATTCTATCCAAAATATCGGCGGCTCAACGAGTTTGATGAGCACATCTTCGAGCAGCATGCCGTTGTTGATAGCTTTGATGTCAGGATGCTGGAGGTACTGAAGAATAAATGATGCATGTGTGTTGAGAAATGTGGATGAAAGATCATATCGGATAGCACTTTGAAGGGCGGAAAACCCAGCGGGACTGCCTACCACTCTCCCCATACACACTGAAGGATCATCTTGAGAATAGATTGATTCCAAAAAACGGGCACCATTCGAGGGCGATATGGCCGTCTCCGAATGGAGGATCGAGTTAAATAGATTCGTTAGTCGGGCCTTCCGACGAGGATCTTGAGACGGAGGGTCCATTGCTGAGGGAGTGAGAGAGAAAGTTCTTATCGTCGGTGTCGGATCATAAGTTGGGGACAGGTACCCACGGTTCGAGAAATAAGCGCCCGTACACGAGGTGAGACGATGGAACTGGACAGAAATGTCAGCATCGAGGAGTTGAATGGAGAATGGAAGGAGCTTATGCGGAAAATCAGGTTATGTCCTGGATTCCTTATTTGCAAAAGCCCTGCACACAGAGAAGACAAAAGGATAACATTTTGACGCAAAATGCACAAAGGTTGGCTACAGGTAGCGATACACCTCAAAAGCATCTCTAAGAGCTCGCTCTACCTAAGATAGACAAAATCTAGATACAGTATAGCGTGAGTTGATAGGAGGACACAAGGATCGCACATGAATAGCACCTACAATATTGCAGCCAGCCCAGGCACAGACAGATTTCTGTGGGTTAATTTCTGTGAGTTGCTTCGAAGTGAGTATATCATGCTCTTCGATGTCCCTTCAAGAACATCAGTCTATAAATCTGGGAATTAAGCAGATGTGGCTTACGTTGCCTCCGGAGGGTAGTCCAACCTGTCGCGACAACATGAAAAACTTGCTTTCAAGAAAATCATTACAGGACTCCTGGAGGAAGCTCGGCCAGTTCGATTCCAGCTTATTGGGCATGGCGAATTGAGTGGCCAATGGCAACGCATCGCGTTCTGCTTCGTAATAGAATTAGAAGCTCACCCTCGACACCCTTCTTCAGTTCATATGAAGCGTAATTGGCGAGATTGCTCGTCGTAAGGTGCTGTGTGATAGAAGATAAGACTGTCAACCCATTGAAGAGTGTTGCGAGTGTCATCAACCTCATCCTGGGTACGATTAGAAACCGTTAAAGGTTACGAAGACCAAACAAACTCGCAACTATAGGGTTACGTTTTCCGAGAAGTTTTTCGGACTCAGATCACTAACAGAAATCGGTCAAAATAATGGTTCGTGGAGAGAAAGGGATCATACAGGCACTGTGTGCGGAGGACCTCGCTTCCAATTGTCTCCTCTGATGTACCTTTGACAGGTTCAGAAAGCGATCAAGCCCAATCGCTCGAGTTTGCAGTGCCTTCACGGTGGTTTGTTCACACAAGAAAGGAGGCTTGGGAGCTGACAACACGGGGGGAAACACGGAGCTTACCATCGAAGGGATTCCGAACGTGACGCTTTGAATCGTGGTTGACGTTCCTGCCAGAGCTTTACACGGCATGAGAATGAGGGGTTCGGCCGACAATGGGGTTTTATCGGTTGCCTGCCATTGGGCACCAGCTATGTAACAGTTCACCTGGTGACGCTGTAGAGCACATCTTTAGAGGATGCAAATAAGGGAGAATCTTTGGTGAGACCTGTATTGGAGGGCAGGGCTTCATAGTCGATCTTATGGGCGATGTGATGGTTTGTGGAAGAGAGCGGTGTCGGACTTCAATATTCAATAATCAATTCCTAGTAAGCCCTTCTCGCCGGGCCATCAACCAATCTCTTTTACCTCACGATATGCTCACCATGTCTACTACAATCCTAACTGTTCAAGCGACACCGTATGCGATCCACCAGCACAGCGATAGTATGTTCCCATTCTAATCCACCGAAAGCCTGCCGGACAGACTCCCATCTCTCTCAGCTTGCGTTGCGCCTTCTGCTCCTGCTCCTTCCGTTGTTGCTCTGCCTCGCGCCTCTTTCGAAGTTCTTCAGCCGCCTTTTCTCTTTCTACGCGTGCAGCGTGCGCTTTCAAACGCGCTTCTTCCCGTTGACGTTGGAGCTCGGATCGTCGTGCAAGGTCCCTCTCGTCAGCTTCAGCCTCCTCCAGATCGGCAAATGACTTTTCCTCCTTTTCTTCGCGACTCCGGGCAGCGTTCATGCTCCGTTTAAGACCATCGATGGCTGTTTTAGCAATTCGTCCAGCGGAGTCAGCAGCTCGTTTCGCCGCGGTCAGCTGGCGCCAAATCGCATCAGTAACACCAGGGTCTCGTTCAGTAGGATCCTGCTCTGCAGTTTGTGTGACGCTGCTCGGTGGTGGAGCACTGGCAGCACCACGGCCGCGGCCTCGAGAGGTGTCGACCCTACCTCGCACATTGCCTCGAGCAACTCCACGACCACGACCACGACCCCGGCTGTGTTGAGAGTTGGGGGTAGATGCCCTGGACTCAGGCTGTGATGCAGATGAAGGTGGTGGCTGGTTATTTGTGTCAGCGCCGGTTGCAGTATCTATTGGAGGAGGGGTTGGGGGATCAGGTGCCTGGCCCTGTACTGGTAGTCCAGTAGGTCCATCACGGGCTTTGGTGGGATTCTTGGTTCGTCGTCGCCTATCATCCAGGATCTTCCTTAATGCGTCCAACGCATCGCTCTGCGAAAGTTCAAGGGCCGCACCCAAATTACCGCTTTTCCGAAGAGCGAGACTGATGATCTCCCTTGAGAGTGTCATCATATCCCTTGCATTGCCCCAGTCCTTGAGTTCCGACAAGTCGCTAATCATCTCCTTCATGTCTCGGCAGAACACTGACAACGGATCATCCAGGCCGTCAACCTTGACGCTCTTTTTCTCCAGCTCTTTTGCGACGACTTGTAGACAATGGTCTGCATCCATGTCATGGAAAAATATTTGGTCCGGGAATCGACTTGAAAGACCGCTGTTCACTTGCATCAGGTAGTTCATGTCTTTCTCGTAGCCAGCAAGAATGACAATCAGTCTTGACTTATAGATCGGATTTGTGAGCAGGCCAACCAATTCGTCGATTGCTTCTTGCGCGAAATGACCACCGCTCAGGCGATATGCTTCGTCGATAAAGAGAACCTTTCCTAGTGCCTTCTCGAACAGTTTCTTGGTCTTTGGGCCAGTCTGACCAATGTATTGACCGACGAGATCCGAGGCCGAGCATTCAATGACTTCTGCAGATGCCAGGATACCCATATCGTAGAACACCTGGCCCATCTTCCGCGCAACAGTTGTCTTTCCTGTACCTGAGAATGCAAGGTGAGTGACTGGCATTTGACGCGAAGTGTAAATGACTTACCCGGTGGTCCTGTGAATACAAAATTTGTAGGGATATGTTCTCGTGCATTCAGTTTTCTTTCCTTGCACGTCCTGGCTACTTCCTGATAGTTGGCCAGTCTCTCGACAATATCGGCATAGCCAATAACGTCTTCAAACAGCTGAGAGAGATTGAGAGAAGCGTTAGCTCCGCGGTTGTAATCTGGATCAAAATCCTCAGGCTCGAAGATGATGTCCTCTTCTCTCTCCGCGATGGGCAGTGTCGTTCGCCGTGCAACACACCGGACCTTCGCCTGGGTGAACAAATTTTCAACTTCACCGGCATTTCCAAAATGTGGCCTGTTTCGGGCTCTGCTGAGAACCTCGATGGCAATCGTTTTGGCGTAGTCGGTGGCGCCGACTTGTTGCTTCCCTAACTTCAGATCGAGAATCCTGAGAAGCTCCACATCATCGAAATCTTCAAAAGAAAACGGGTTTTCGACATCGAACCGCCTTTTGAGACCCTCGTTCACATTCTAAATGATGTTAGAATAATGGGGGAGCTTTCGGGTAAGTTCAACTGACCTGGAACATTTCCAACATCTGATCCTTATACCCCAGCAAGAGAACGCAGCGGTCTTCTCCGGGTACGTTCTGCACCTCCGCTACAATTGTATCAACGACGGCAGTTTTGAATTGGTTTGAGTTGCTGAGTCCAGAGCCATCCTTGCCTCCTCCTCCATACAACATATATGCCTATTCGAAATAAGTTTTCATCCAATCCTTTCAGACCATACGACCAACATACCTCGTCGATGATCAGCACCTTACCAACACAATTGGCCAGGATTGCCTTTGTCTGTGACTCAGACGCCCCGAGTACATTGCCAATGAAGTCAGATGGGCTCTTCAATACAACTGTTAATCGTTTTTTGACACATCGAGTGAGTCATGGCCACGAAATTCTGTAGCATTCTTACCTTCTCCACTCGTCAGCAAGCCTAGATTGGCCAATATTTGTCCGTATAGCTTTGCAACTGTGGTTTTTCCGGTTCCAGGTGAACCAAAGAAGACTCGGTTGAGAGATACTGCCAATGGTTCCTTCTCTGCCAGTTCCCGACGGTAGTTCTCTTCGATCATGTTGAAAAGTGATGTTACTGATTCCTTGACTGCCTTTAGGCCAATGAGACTGTGGAGCTCTCTCCAGGCACCGCTCTCCTGAATGGCTTTCGAGGGATCAGGGCCAATAAGATCCTCTGCTGATAGGAAGAAGTCATCTGGTCTTCCACCTTGCTTTCGTATCTTTGCCAGGCGGGCTGCTTGATTCCCTCGAATTCGGTCAAATGCTGTTTCGAGATCTCGAGCATTTCCAAATCCTGGACTGCCCCGGCGACGGCCGAGACGGCGAATCATAATTCGAGCATACCTCCCTTGGAACCCGTCGTCGACTTTCATCCTCCCTTGGAAAGTTTTTGTCAGGATGCTCTGGAAGATGGCCATAAGTTCTTCATCCTTGTAGTCAGCAAAGTGCAGCTTGAGCGGAACACGGCTCTTCAGTCCCTGATTGTGCTCAAAGAATTTCTCCATCTCCTTGATGTACCCAGCCAAGATGAATACAACAGTCCCAACATTATTCTCCATCTCCGCAAGAAGATAATCAAGGACAGCGGCACCTTGAGAGTTATGGCCACTCGCGAGTTGATATGCCTCATCGATGAAGATAGTACCACCTCCAGATTTAATCACACCATCCAGGAGTTTCTTTGTGCCATCAACACCTTCATGAGCCAGACGCGAACCAGTTGTCTCTTCAAAGGTATCTGCAGGTGTCGCCTTGACGGATGCTAAGAACTGTGCATATGATCTGGCGACTGTTGTTTTCCCTAGAAAACGGCTAATAAGCCAAGAATCTCAATCAAAGGAATTGAATAATTTTACCGGTGCCAGCATTTCCCAAAAATACAACATTAAACCGTTCTTTCTTCAAGGAAGCACCTTGTCGCGTTGAAGCCTCAATCTTTGCCAAAATTTCAAGGATTTGCCGTTTCACGTCCTCCAGCCCAATCATATTCATGATGGAGTCGATCGCAGCATTGGTGACGCCGTGTGTATTTTTCTGGTGTTCCCACTCTTCTTTTGCAGCGGACAGGGGTAATTGAGGGAACGGCTTGGGGGGTATTGTCGAGGGCTGGGCTTGCGTGACAGTCGGAAGAGGTGCCACGGAGCCATCCAGAACACCAGCTGTATTGGCGATGGGTTGATCACTACCATCGAGCTGCGATTGCACATTATCGGGGATATGAGGAGTTGGAAGAAGAGAGGATTGGCTCGAAGGTTGAGCACTTGTCAGCTGCGAGTTTTGCAAAGAGGTTCCAACAGGTTCTGCGATTGTAGAGCTGGCAGCTGCACGTTGAGGGTCGTGAGCAAAGAGGAGGGCCTCTAGGTCGTCTTCTTTTTGACGAAGGGCACTGGCTCGCTCCTTCGCAAGGCGTGCCTCTTCCTGGGAGCGCTTTGCTTCATCGATACGAGCATTTAGTTCGTCCATCTTTTTGAGATGAGCCCTTTGCTCTGCCTCTCGTCGTTCATTTGCAAGACTTTCCTCCTTCAACCTTTTTTTCGCGAGTTCTGCGTCCCGGTCGCACTTGGTACAGCTTGGCAGGATGCCTTTACTGCAGGTTGAGGATTTCTTGTGGCCGTTTGTGCATAGAGACACGATTAGTTCCTCGCAGGTCATCTTTGAGTGGTCGGAAAGTTGATGGCACTTAGAGGGGCATGGATGCATTCCACAAGATAGTAAAACCCCGCTATCAGGGAGCAGAATTAAAACAAGACTTCTGGAGAGCAGAGTTACATACCATGGTGCACTGCAACCACCATCTGGACATAGCAATTCGAAGTCTTCAGGTTGGCGGAGAACAGCAGTCTTGTCGGTGTGCTGCTCACACCTAACAGGAACTCCGTCGTAGATGTGCTTACCATGGGCGAGTTGATCAAAAAGTTTTGTCCACAATTCTTTCCCTTTGCGAGCGTTCTTGAAGGTGGTTGCGTTTCCAATCATGACAAGCCCATTACGACTGCGAGAAAGAAGGACGTTGAGACGTTCGGGAGCAGAAAGGAAACCAATCTCGTGTCGGTCGTTGCTCCTAGTCAACGAAACAACTACGATATCGGCCTCTTCCCCTTGGAAGTTGTCTGCACCAGTGATACTTCATTAGTAACCACAGCAGAATGAAATTTTTGAAACACTAGCCTATGGTCGCCAACCGGATTGGTTTCTTCGTCAATTTTGCCTCGGCGGGGTTGACCAAACCAGCTTTGACGAGCTCATAGGAATCAAGGTCATTCAAGATAGGGTCGTTATCCTTCTTTAATGCAAGACGCAGCTTCTGAAGTTGTCCGAGATATGGCGTAAGAATTACAAGGTCTTCTGTGCCATAACCTTGCTGACCAAGGTACTTGACGATCTTGAGGATCATGTCAATTTCGAACTTGTTGTGCTTCGAGGATGTGGACGAGCCGTCACGTCGGTCGGAGATGCTGGTGTTCTCATCTTCGGGATTCTCGTGGTGGATGAAAATGATGTTATCCTGCAAACCGAGAACACTGGGGTGATTTCTAGTGCTGTCTGCATCAAGCAACTCGGGGTAAGTCAAGGTCCGGATGAGCGACGAGATCTCAGGTCGCATTCTATGCTGCTTGGCCAAAGTTTCATGCGGATAACCCTTCAATATAAGCCGCTCGAAAAGGGACCGATTGAGATCGTAGCCTTCTCCTCTTTCGACAGTCAGAAGATAATTGTTGACTTTGGGTCGCAATTGCCTAAAAGGCCAGGCGTTAGTTTTGAACATAAACATGGAAGTGCTCAAATATATACTTGTGATCTCCTATCAAGATGATTTGAGAGGTTTCGGGCCCCAAAGATGTAAGAACATGGCTTTCCAGAATTTCTCCCGCTTCTTCTACAAGGAGAACATCAGGGTTAAAAGTAGAGATGTCGTCACAGTACTTTGCAGCAGCGGTGGTGGTGCAGCCAACAACACGTTTGGACTTGAGAAGCTGTACCAAATCAGTACTCAGCGCTCGAGACAATCTTTCTTGGTTTTCATCGTATTCACTAGCAATGGTGGAAAACTCGACGATTGACTCTTGCAAAATGGCCTCCTCCCAATTTCGCCACATGGCCCTGCGTTGCTGTGCTGGTGTTCTCCAGACCTGTTGAATTTCTGGATCTGCGGTGTTGCCAGAGAAGACGCCAGCATCCTGATTCTTCCTCCAGCGATCGATGAGATAGTAGGGTTTTATTTCCCGACCAGTTCGATCAACCATTGTCATACCATCCTCAGGATCTGGGACAGAAAACGCAGCAAAGTAGGCAGGACTCTCAAATTCCAGATGGACGAGGATATCGCGATAGTGGATACGAGGGGCGTTGTACTTCTTGAAAGCTTTATCAAGTTGATTGCAGAGTTGCTCGGACGTGTATTTCAAGGAATCAATGATCATCCATTGGTCACGGCTTCTAGATCCAATGCGCTTTTGATTTTGCTTAGTAAGAGGTTCCGTGACAGTTGTCGACTTTCCGCCAAGACGTAGCATATCCTCTTCTGGGATGCCAATATTGAGCAGGTGTGTCAAGATGTCATCCAGAGCATGGTTCGTATAGCAAACGACAAGGATTGTTTGTGGAGTGTGTCTGTATAATGCTTTCGCGAGCAGAGCACCAATGAAAGATTTGCCAGTTCCTGTCAAAATACCTTGCGAGTTAATATTAAAGGCGGTTGAAAGCCAAGCATTCTCATACCGGGGGGTCCTTGAAGTAAAGATACTTCCTGCGTCAACCCCGTCACTAGAGCTGCTGCTTGAGAGGCATCTAGTTTGATGCTCTTCGGGGTGCCCAATAGATTCTGAAGGTCATAATTAGGATCACGGTGAAGAGCATCGACAATCGTCATTGCTTGACAGGAGGTCTTGGAAACCGGGATACCTCGTTTCCAGAGAAGGAGTTCAGATGACAAAGGTAGAGTATTGGCAGCCTGCAAGCGCCTGAGAACTGGTTCAAAGGAGAATATCGCTGTATCAATTTGAATGAGCATGACATTCGCATCCGTTTTCAGTTTCATTAGGGCCTTCCCAACGCTTTCAGGACGGTCGAACTGGAGGACGATTTCCGGTGGTATTTTCGCTAGTCGATCCCGGTCACGGATAATGGTGGGAAATGCAATAATCTCCGTACCAGACAGGAGACACGATACCGACTGGTGTTTCAGGAAGTTCCGGTGGTCGTCTAGGAATTCTTTGCGACTGGCAACGGTACCTTGCCTATCGAGTACTGGAATATCAGCCGCACACTTCAGGCTCAAGCTCCACTTTGTGCGTTTGCTTTCCTCTCCACAATCAATCCCTTCTACAAAAAGATCAGTAATCTTCACGCCTCGGTGGTACCCCTTCTTTTTCCCAAAGAATTTTTGCAGCTCTTCGCGCATTTCGTACAGCATATCTTCTCTCAGAAGACGAAACTGGTTATCATAATGAAGAGCGACCCGTCCACCCTCTGTTTGCGGGTCCTCCAGAACGTCGGACTGTCGCAAAAATGGGGATTCTGAGGAAGCTATTTCGTCTGCAGTTGGGAGGATGGAAATCTCGCGGAAATCTTCGAAATCGTTGTCGTGCCTCCCGCCTGGTCCTGGTCCATCTGTGGCCACTGCCGCACTTGCAGGCATGCAGGTTCCCAGGACGTGCTTGAGCTTTTGGCCAATATTTCTGATTGGGGCAGAGGGAGACGATAAGAGTTTTGCTAACACCTGGGGTGTTTCTTGATGATTGCGGTATGGAGCGGAGGAAGGATTCGGAAGACAACAGAGAGTGAGTAAGAACCACCCTGCTGCGATTTGCGCCTTATCGTCAAGGACACCTTCGAGGAATGCCTGGCGGAATGGATCCCAAAACATTGGGGGATAGGCGATTTTGTACACGATGTCGTTCAGATATTGGCCCGAGTTGATGTTCTTGAGGGCAGGAGCTTGGAAATAGGTCAATACGTCGGCCGCCTCTTTGTTGAAGAATACTGTATTCAATCTGCACCTCATCGCCTGTTGGAGGGCGCTGAGGCCGCACTTGTTGGCCATTAGCTTGTCGACGCAGACGGCAGGATCCGGAAAACTTGTGACTGCCTCCAAGAAAAGTGAAGCATTGTAAGGCGTGAGTTCCACCTTTCCGACTGCGATGTCATAGAAGGTCCTTTGTAACTTTTGGGCACGAGGATTGCTGCGCTCCATGATGGTCGAAGGTAGGGATACGAGTAGGCTTACCGTAGTTACAAGAACGTGTTGGTATCCCACGACTCAAAGAAGTAGCGATCAAGGTTAAGCGCCCAACCACGAGGCAGCTATATCGGATTATAATCAGTAGTACTCTATCAGTTGACACAATCATGAGAGATACCGATGTCCGTAAGTGTGTCTTGTTCGAATGACACTTAGATCCCGGTCTTCACTTCGGAGGAGAGGCGCACCACCATCTGAGACGAAATTACCAAGCACAGAATGACCTGGACGACAAGGTTAGCATCAAGAATTGAGAGCATAGAAACCAAGAAAGAAAGCAGGCGAAATGGAAGACAAAGTAGCATATCGATACTTTAGCTCACTAAGAAAGCAGCTTATGGTGCCAAAGGTAGACGAAGATGCTGAATAATAATTTTGTAATTCAAAACTAGTCAAACGACGTCACGCGAAGTTTCTATACTCCGACTTCCAGAAATTTAATCTAGTTGAATAGATATAGCCTAGGTGGATAAGTATGTCAATGAGAAATGAGGTCGTTACTGGAAGAAACGTTTGCCTACGAAGTGTACACGACATAGATTTCACTTTCTGTCTTGGGAAGCAAGCAGATCGTGTGCTTCAATATCCCTAGCGGAAGAAATGAGCACTCGTTGTCGAGGACACGAGAAGAGACTCTTACGTCGCTTCCCAAGGATAGTCGAGCCTGCGGTAGAATGTGAGATGCCAGTGACTGGGTTTTTGTTCAAGGTTGACTTACCAGAGATCTCCAACTTCCTCTCCTGCAAAGTAACTGAATAGTCGATGAGTGGTGTACGCCAGTTGACACGTCGAATAAAATCATTACAGGATCCCTGAAGGTAGTTCGGCGAGCTTTGGTTTCAGTTTATTGTGAACCACGAAAACAGCGAATTGTGTGGCGGAGCGCAATGCATCGCGTTCTGCCTCGGGATAAGAAAGAAGCTCAGCCTCGACGTCTTTCTTCAGTTCAGAGAGGGCGTAACTAGTTGGATTGGTCGTCGTGAGCTGCGTCGTAATGGAAGATCACTTTCTCGACTTACTGAAGGGTTTTGCGGGTGTCATCGACCTCGTCCTAAGTGATATTAGGCCTGTCAAAGAGCACACAGACAACACGAGCTCACAACGATGAGGTTACGTTTCCCGAGGAGAAGTTTTCCGGATTCAGGGCCTCTGATAGGAGGAGGTCAAAACGATGCTTCATGAGGAGAGAAAGTAAATCATACAGCCACTGTGTCCGGATGACCTCGCTTCCAAGTGTCTCCTCGGATGTTCCCTCGACGGGTTCATAAAGTGAAAGCCCAATCGCTTGAATTTGGAGAGCCTTCTTAGTGGTTTGCTCGCGCAAGAAAGTTCGCTGTTACTGGCAGGTGAAGATGCATGAAGGTTTCGTTGCACGGGCACGGACCATTACCCGAGCGGGGAAGAAACCTCTGGAAAGGTAGTTAAATATCGACTCGAATATGAGGAGGTAGTCAGACTAACCCCCCGCCTACAAGTATTTAGATAAGCACGAGAAAAAAATAAATAAAAAGAGAGGCCCACCGATTGCGATCAAGAGGTCCGGGTTGAACTGGGCAGCAATTGTTGGGGTTGATTTGCGGATGAGGTTGTGGATGTCGTTGTAGGAGACGCGCCAGTGCTGGACGGAGTCGGCCATGGTGGACGATAAAGATCAAGAGGGAACGCGCATGTGACTTGTGCCTTCACCTCAAACATGTCTGGTCAGCGCCAACCACTCTGCCCAGACTGCTAGACTTACACCCTCCACAGATCCATCCACCTCCAAGGCAATCGGTAGTCTTGCGAAGAGACAGCCAGATGTAACGCGCCAAGGGACCCAAAAGCTCAAATTCGTCCCAACGCTTCCTCAGAGACGGAAGAAAGAGTGAGCCCCGTCTGCTCAAATCATCGACCTTCATTTGCTCATAGAATAATAGTGAAGTCAAGCCAGTCAGTGTCTCCCACTTTACGTCGCGTCAGAATATCCGAATCATATTCTATAGGAACCTGCCCCCGCGGTTATCCCTTCCCCCTCCCAGGCAGATCGTGGGCACGCTCGGGGGCGAGGCAATGGAGATGCACGAGGGCGCGGTCGCGGTCGTGGCGCCCCACCTATCGTAGAAATGACTGCCAGCGGTCCTTTCGCTATGGGTCCTACCCAGGCTAGCAGCAGTGCTCGAAGATCCGCTCTGCCTTCCAACATCGTGTCGAGCACATCTGCTGATGCGTCCACATCGAACATTGGCGTAAATCTTTCTCAAATGGCCCCTCCGTCCCTCAAGAGAGAGGCCGGAAAAGCCAAATCCGCCGTCAAGGTGGAAGATGAAGAGGTCTACTCGGATCCCGATGAGGGAGTCGAGATTATAGATATGGAAAATGTGCGGCAGATGGACTGGATGGCTCCCGAAAGTCTACGAAAGGAACGACAAACTACGAAGAAGGGCAAGAAAGAAGAAGGTCCAGACGAGGCTGGTGTGTATTTTTCTTTATCCTCTTCGACTTGGATGTGTTCTAAAGGCAGCCAATAGGAGACACTACGAACTTTCTTGATGCGCTGGACCTCAGCGAAAGCGATGACGAAGAGGAACTCGAAGACATCATTGAAGATTTCGCAACTCAGGCCGACATGGTCACGGTGAGTTTTCACTGATTTTTCCGAACTCTCTTCTAAGAATTTGTGCTAGGACGAGTCAATGCGAGAAGACCGTCTATATTTATTCCAGTTTCCTATTCCTTTCCCCACATTTCGATCAAAAAAGGCCTCTGCAATGAATGTTGAACCACCACCCGATCCCACAACGAAGAAGGTTTCTTTTGCGCCTGATGTCAAACCGGATATGGATGGTATATCCTCGAGAACAGCATCCTCAGCGCCGTCAGAGGTTAAGAAATCTGATCCTATTGACGGACTTGTTGGACAACTTGAAGTCTATCGAAGCGGTGCCGTCAAGATCCGGTTTGCAAATGGTGTCCTCCTTGATGTATGGATTCCAAGCAAACTCTGTGGGTCTTGTGAGGTCTGACAGTTGTAGCTCAGGTCAACGCAGCCACTCAACCATCGTTCCTCCAACAAGCTGTGTACCTTGACACTGTTCAAAAGCAACTTGTGGTGCTAGGAGAGGTCAACAAGCAATTCATTGTTTCTCCAAACGTAGACGCGCTGTTGGAAGCACTAGAGAGCGAAGAGACTACAGCTCTTTCGATCGAAGGAGAGGAAAGCTTGCTGACAATGGATCAGTCGTAAGACAACATACACTACTGTACGATCAGGTGTCATAAAAGTAAAGTAATAGGATCTACATAGTTTCATTGATTTATTTCGCCCCATATTGCCCAATAAAATTCCTCCAGACATCCGCTTGATTGTGTTCTTGTGTGAAATGCATATTCTGCCGGCCATCGCCTTGAGTACCCTGTTGTGGTCCTCCCAGAGATGACGGCGGGTGCCATGAGCCGTCGTAAGGTTGACTAGGTTGCTGTTCAGCAGTAGTCGAAAAGTGTTCGGGCATATTCGGCATGGTTAGGCCGCTGGTATTGGATTGGCCACTCAAATACATCGGCTCGAAATAATTCATATTTCCTTGGACATATCTTGACAGCATTGGCATAGGTCCTTCCGTAGGATCTTTCGTTGGCGGGTATGCTGGGCCGGGGAAACGCTCGCCTTCATGCATCGAATAAGCTTGAAATCCGCTCATGTTAGGGTGTGATTCGACAGGGTCGTAAAACGTATCCATGGATTTCGAAGGGCCAGGCTGAGAGAGGCCAGCTTCTGCTGTGCGTGCCAAAGTGGCTTCTACGGGTATCGCCGCAGTGGAACTGATGGTTGGCGATGCAGAAGATCTTGCACTTGTGGTAATCACGGTCTTTCGTCCGCTGAGGACTTCGAGGTCATCGACCACTGCTGCAGGGTTACTGTGGTGTTCGACATCGTTGCCTTTTCGGAAGGATTCGAAGGCCGCAGAGGCCCTGGAGCACAGTTTCTTGAGCATGGTCTAGAAGACAGGCTTTATTTAAACTTTCGAAGGAAGGCAAGTTTTATAACGGTAGATCTTACAACGCTTGCTTGGGCTCCTGGTTGCGACCCTTCTTCGTAGAATGGCACGGTCTCCTTGAGATCGCGCATAGCATCTGCAGCTAAAGAACACCCCGGGCTCTCGACCACCAACGCGCCTAACACGACCTAGTGAGATAAGGAAACGTTAGCCTACAACCTAAGACCTGAAGGCAGGGCTAAGGGGGACATACGCAAGCAGAGAATGTACATGACCAGAAGAACCAATTGCAGCTCACAACTCTAGGACTGATAGGGTACACTCCACGAAGTCCAGCAATGACACGTCGAGCACTTCGAAACGTGGACATTACAGACGTAGCATATTTATGAAGGAGCGGGTTCTTGGGCATCTGGCGGATGGCTTGAGCGAAATAACTTCGATGCACATAGAGGAGATCTTGGAGCAGGATTAGACGACGTAGGTATAACCATTGTGGAGACCGACTGACTTGATTCCTGCACGGACATAATGCAATACTGCTGTATTGCGATGTGTGGGTTTTGAGACCAGGATAGAGGTAGGTGGACATTGTCGATTGGGGCGTGGAGATAGTCAGGAACGATGAAATTGCGAATTTTCTTGTCGAGTTCGAGAAGGGCATTATATGAAGGTCCAAAGAGGCTGAAAACATGATCTGCTGAAGCCTTCATGCAGGTTGCCGCATATCGTTGCTTCCAAGTGTTCCCTAAATTCCACTCAGAGTGCATTCTCAGCAAGATTGAGGCCACGTACAGCTGAACTCGGGCTTGCCGTCTGCATTGATGTACGGGTTTACTTCGTCCGCATAGAGACAATCCGTTTGACGCAAAGCAAGAGCGGGCGGGCGACCATTCACGAGGCTCTGGAGGTGGAAAGCGTCAAAATATGCTGAATCCAGGAAGCTGGCACGCGACTTACGCCCCATGCGTCCCAGACGAAGAGCTCCCAGAATATCTAGCTGTACATAAGAGCATGAAGTTTTTCGTGGCGTCCATAACGCACCCTCCGTCGTCTTTGTATCTCTTCATGCGATAAATCCCAATTGGAACCATCCCTTTCTACGCAGTGCATCAGTGAATGGGCATAGATTCACGAAATGAAGATGCGCACGCAGGCCAAGCTGGAAATAGGTATGTTAGACTGTAGTGAGCACCGCCGAGCTATTCGACACTCACAGCTTGCGCCAACCTGACACAAACTCCAGTTAACAACCAGCGTTCTTCGTTGTAGGAGCGGTCTGCATTGTAAAGATAGCGAAACGTCAAGAAGATGGCCTGTATCGCTGAACAGGTGGCTTCGACTGCGATGGGCTCTAGGGACAGCGCCGCTCGAGATAGTGCGTGGTATTTCCCCGATAGCATTGAGGAGCCAGGATGGGAGAGAAGGCCGGTGGCAAGGATGATGAAGAACACAGCGAGTTCATGGGGATGTATGCCTTCTACTGAGGGGACATTTCCACTCCCGTACATGGGATCCAGGATGGCCGTTGTGAATTCCTGCAAAATTATGGGGTCGTACCTGCCGAATCGATGAGAAAGTATATTGTGGGAATTATCATGAAGACTTGCATCCAAGCAGCGTCGCTGTAGTAGAGATTGACGAACTCCATTGCCGTGCTCCGGGGAGGGATATAGGGTCGGAACAATTCTTTATTGTACCGATGCTCTTTGAGGCCAAAAGGAAATGCGTCGACGAGGTGGACAATCTCGTCTCGTAAGTCGTAGGGATTTGGATGCCCAACGGGCTCTTCGTCGTCCGAGGCCTGCGTATTTATGAGTAAAGGTCATTGTCAGGATAGAAAAGAAACACACCTCCAATAAATCTTGAAAATACTAGGTCGAGGGTCAACCATAGCTGAAATCAAGTCAAAACATGCATCAAGTACCTCCGAGCTTGAGCTTTCTCCGTGATATTTTGACTGGCCGTGAGCACCAATCGAGAGAGAGCCGATAGCATCCGTAATGTCATCGTCTTTCTCAGAAGTCGTGCTGGGAGGAGAACGCCGTAAGAGAGGATGATCCCCATCATAAGTCTTGGCAAGCGCTTCCTCAAGCTCTTCCACCCGGGCCTTCAATGTCGTTATTTGCTCGGTCATTCGTTGAGCATGGGCCATCAACACCCTAAGAATCGCCTTCTGAACACATCGGTGAGTTGGAGCAGTAGAAGAGGCTCACTTGTTGCCTTTCGTCGCATTGAGAGTTCCTGCCGGACGAGTGGATCATTAGAAATCGGATGAAAGATGTTCGCGATGAAGATGAACCTTCCGGGCAGATGTTCGCACAACCTCGTCTGAGGGAAGAGCTGATTAGGGGGTTCTACGAGTGCGAAGTGTAGAACCGCTACCTGATGCAAGCTTGGCATGGAAAAGATCTGTATTTCGTCAACTGGCGCCTGTGATTGCTGTAGAAAAAGCGTTCGTACCTGTCGCATTTCAGCTTCGACCTAGGAAGCGTTTAGGCTCCGGGAGGCGAGATAGTCGTTCGATTGACGCACCTGCGACATTCCGCACAAGACAACCCAGGACGCCGCGAGCCGGAGGGTTCCCCTGACCTATTTTTGCTTCCCGTGTTCATCGACGATAGCGGTTGCGATGGGTCCTATCCAAATAGTCCTAGTATGTCGGGATTGGATGGAACGAGGGAGTTCTGGAGGAGCAAGGAGGGGACATGGAATGATGGAGGTAAAAGAGATTTATACCGTTAATTGTTGCTTTGGGTAGGGACGTATTAGCGGGGATTTATGCCATTCTTGATCGGGTCATTATGTCTTGTTTCTCCAACTCGAGATTAGCAACGGAATAGGACGAGAACATGCCCAAGGTATATCGGGACGGCCATCGCCAGGATCAGCAGCCCAAGACAAGAAGATCATCAGAGGCGGGAGGACCAACGTCAACTTGCAGCAGCAGCACGACGTTCTCAAATGAAAGGGACCGAGATGGATTGACAATATGAATATAGCATTTAGAGGGTCCTATACACTACAATTAAAGTCTAAACCCTTTCCACCGCAGGCGATCGTCGAAGCATGCACTGGAAGAAGAAAAATGAGCATACAATTCAGAATGGATGATCCGAACAAGAAACGAAAAATCAGAAAAACGGAGAGGACCACCAAAGCAGCCCTTCCGAAGGTAGCTGAGTTGATTTTCTGCAGTGCAGGGTGCGCTCCTGCGTAAAGCCAAATGCCTCAAACATCATGTCGACGGAATATAGGAGTGAGACTACGCGAAACAAAGGGAAAACACTCACAGATGTGGGGACGACGATGACCAGAACGCGTACAGAAGAAGAAAAAGAGGCGGGGCTATATAGTCAAACTTGAAACTCCGCCAACTCCGCCTGTGCTGACGGAACCAACTGTGACGTCCGCTTCGAAGAGCAGAAAGGACGATCATGTCGAGTTCTCAGCAGCAGTTCGCGTACCCCGTCTCGTCGCCATACCCCGCAGCCCCAGCAGAGGCGTCTCAGTCAACACAAACTCCAGCGGCTGCAGCCGCCTCCTCCTCGTCGACACAGCCAGCACCAGCCACCCAATCTCGCCAGGCCGCAGAGGAAGCGCGCAAAGACCGGACCCTCGCCGAGTTCATGCTTATGTTGGATGACTACGAGCCCCTGGTGTGTATCCCCGTCGTCTGGCCTCGTGTTAGTCTGAGAAGCCCCGAAGATACCCAACGAGGTGACCGATTACTACCTCCAACGCGTCGGATTTGAGTGCGAGGATGTGCGATTGTGCGTGCCGCTTCTTCAAGGAGGCCTTCTGTCCTCGGCTGATAGGGTGTGTCTTATGATACAGGAAACGCTTGCTCTCGCTTGCGGCGCAGAAGTTTGTGTCGGATATTGCTGCAGACGCGTACCAGCATGCCCGTATTCGCACCAATGCCACTGGGGGTCGGGCACGCGTCAACCAGCCATTGTCGGGTCCAGGTTCTGCAAAGGTGCGTCTGTTTGTACTTCAGTGCAACGTGGTCGTAATGAAGGTGCACAGGACAAAACACGGACGACCTTGACGATGGACGATCTCAGTGCGGCTTTGGCGGAATATGGCATCAACTCTCGCAAACCTGAATACTACATCTAATACTGCATCCTTTTCTCATTCGCTTTCGTGCTCAGTCGTCTTAACTCGCAATCTGTACCGTGTCTCGTGTACTCCGTCTATTTGCATAATTCATTCCGGCCCAAAAAATATAGTGTGTCATAACATATGAGATCCTAGGAGGTATATATGCAAGGTATAGATGTAAGATGTGACATGATGAACAGTGAACGACATTACAAGCTGCATCAGAGCTCCGACACCGCGACCTGGGTCACTTGGAACGTAAAATCCATCGACTGGTGGTGCGCGCGGTGCGAATCGCCCAGCGCGCCCCACTTCATCCACCAGTCCTCTGCCGCGTCCATGCCGTTGTACCCAAACACCCCGCCAATCTCGTCCCACTGCTCCCGTAGCTGGTCGTCGTCCCACTGGCTCGTCGTGGGCGCGAGGGACTTGCCCATCGCCGCGTTGCGCATCTCCCGCATCTCGCCTGGGGGCAGGCTGACGAGCGCGGCGTTGCTCATCTCGGACTCGTGTACGTGCTTCACGCGCGGGATACGCAGTTCTTGATAAGCCTCCAGGATCTGCGCGATCTGCTCCCGCGACCGCAGATGCGAGAAAAGCACGCCGAGCACCGCGGCGTCTTCGACTGCGAGGCTGGCGTTGTGGATGGTGAAAGGCTGAAGGAGGTCGGTTAGTGGGATAAACGGTTTATCAGCGCGACGCACCATGAGCGCATGTGCCGCCTCGCCAATCAGCAGTATCGTGCCCGATTCGTCGACCCAGTCGTCCAGAGCTTCGCGCACGACGAACTTGGTCCGCAACGCTTCTGGAACCGAGGTGAAGATGCGTCCGATGCTATGGATGGATCGCAGCATGTCAGCAATGCAGCAGAACAAAGGGAAAGATAACTGCATATAGCAAGAGCACACCTGGGGTGGCAGCCGTCGGTGTTGAGAAGGCGTGTAGGACAGACGGCGTCCCAGCTCTCGGGGGCGTCAGGGCCCATGATGTCCTTCTCTGGCCAGTAGGCGTGGATGCAGTACTCCTTGCCTCCTCTCTGCAGGGGTACGAATTAAGAAAAAAGACCTTGCAGAGACGGCGAGAATGAGGGCTGCTTACCACTGGATACCCTGGAATATGCATCATCACGTAAATTTAGACCTTGGCAGGCTGAAAACGCGGGGAGACGGAGATTTACCTAGGACCACCCTGCTATCGCCCATCCACATCGGCCACTGTGCTGGTGGTTAGCAAGGTGCGTCCAAGGCACAGAGACGCCTGACGAACAACCGAGACGCACCTCCTGCTTGTCGAGCCACTGGGCCCAATCCGGATCCTGCTTCATGATTTCCGCCGGCACGATGATCCTGCAGTGGTGTTCCTGAATAAAAAAAGGAGGGGGGCACGAAAAGGAAAATTGCGACTTACGACAGGTATGTGTTACCGCTCGGAACCCCATTATCCGGTAGCCCTGTCACCGTCTCGCGCACGATGGAGTGGTAGCCGTCCGCGCCGACGATGAGATCTGCTGCGAGGACGGTGCCATCTTCGAGGAGCGCGACGGGGAGGCTCTTTTCGCTGTCGAAGGAAACCGACTCTATTTTCGCGTCGAAGGTGACTGTAACGCCCGCAGAAACAGCCAGATTGTACAGCATTTGACAGAGGTCATGATGCTGAGGAAAAGTCGATGTCAGTTCATTTTTCGGACCCGGAGGAGATACAGAACTTGCGTGCATGAGGAGGAAATCGCCACCCGTCTCTTTGATAACGTCTTCCTGCCATTCCAGAAAGCCCACGACTTGGTTGTCCTCGACTGCGAAAACCCAGAGAAGAAAAGATCGTCGTCAGCGTCGATTTGCGGGAGGCCGGACCGTTTGATAAATGGGGTCAAAAAGTAAATGGACGGATGCAAAATGATTGATGGATGGCATGTTGTCGAGACGGCTGGAACAGAGAAAAAAAGAAGTGGGCAACGCACTTGAGTGAAATGCGCTCTTGCGGCACTTGAGAGCTGCGGATAATTGGTCATGGAGACCCCAGTCGTAGAGGATCTTGGACATGTTTGGAGGAACACGGACACCAACGGCCCTCTTTTCCTGAAGGATTAGCGGCGTGAAGGGATATGGGAAAAGGACGGCGGCGCACGTTATGAATAGCTTTGCGCTTTTCGTAGATGCGGACGCGGTGGCCACTTTGTGCGAGGGCAAATGCGGTGGCAAGCCCACTGACACCTGGGGTAGCGGCGACGGTGAGCAAGGTGAGTTGCTAGGAAGGCCGAGATAACGAACCTGCGCCTATTATGATGAAATCGAGTTGCAAAGCGGCTTTCATGTCTCTTGCAGCGAATGGAATAGACTGTGGTGGTCGTTCTTGAGTACGGGCGCGTGAATAGTTCGTAATGGAGCGTTGGGTGCTACG
>CACVBS010000059.1:210163-251694 GCA_902728275.1 Cyclocybe aegerita | reverse complement strand
AGAGGCTGGGAGAAGAGAAGTCTGAGAAATTGGAATACGGGGTTGGATTAAATAAAGCGGATAACTTGAAGGGTCAGAACTAGCGACGTACAGCTTGATTTGGGAGATTGTCTGATGGAGGAGGGGGCATGGTTTTGTGGATGGATGGGATTTGTGGGAAGAGATGAGGAGAAGAGGGCGTTGTGCATCTGGACCTGCGCGGCGATTTTAGCGAGCATCTGATGCAGGTGCTTCCCAACAGGGTTAGGACTCAGTCGCACGCAGGGCCGACGCGCCTCTTTGGGCACCGCGAAAATCGGTATCTATGAGACTAGTAAACGGTCAGTAGAAAGCTAATGAAAAGAGTTAGGTTTCAATCAGAGAGGGTAGTCACGTGAGCGTGCCTCATTAACTCTGGCCGATTGTCGCACTGGCCTGAGCTCAACCACGATGACCATCAGACTCAAGCCGTCCCCACCGCCCGCCTCGCCCTTCTCCTGGGACACACCCGACACACAGGACTCGCCCGACCCCCTCGCCCTCCCGTCCCCACCCACATCATGGCTCTCTGCCCGCGACATGAAGCTCTTCGGCGCCCGTCCGCTAACCGCAACCTCGGACATCGGCCTCGTCAAGTGCTCCCACTGCGGCAAGCCCATCCTCCGCAGCTTTATGGCAGAGCACGCAGGTCTGCCCCATTAGCTCTTCCCCTTTGCATCTCCTCACTGTCGGGCCGTAGATAACTGTACAATCCTCCGTACGAAGGCCCTCAAAAGCAAGCAAGATCTAGAAGGTCTGCCTGCCTCTCGCTCCTGTCTCTGCTACTCTGATAATCGCACCTTCCTAGATGCAAAGAAGGGCAACAAGAAACGCAAGGCCTCGCCCTCCCCCGAAGAGCCCTCCAAGAAAAAGGCCAAACCAACCCCAAAGGTCACCAAAGGCCGCATGAAGGGTCCCATCGACTACGACAAGCAGTGCGGCGTCATCAACGACAAGAACCTCCCCTGCTCCCGCTCCCTCACATGCAAGTCCCACTCCATGGGTGCAAAGCGCGCCGTCCAGGGCAGATCCCGCAAGTACGACGAGCTCCTCCTCGAGTGGCAGCGCGCGAACAATCCTAACTTCGTCGAGCCAGTCAAGCGCGAGACCAAAGCCGAGAAGAAGGAGAAGCGCGAGCGCGAAAAGCAGGAGAAGAAGCGCCTTGCCAATGAGGCCGCCGCTGCGATGGGTTTGGACCCTAATGCAGCTACTAAAAAGTCGGCAGCGGCCAGCGCCTCGAAAAAGGTCAGCAAGAAGGCTGCAGCCGCTGCCGCTGCCGCCGTCCGGCTCGCAGAGGAGATGCGCGATGATATCTCGGAGGATCTGGACGACTTGGACTCGGAGGTCGAGGTGGACGAGCTTGTCCGGAGCGTCAAGGCCGCAAAGGAGAACGGCCTCGTTGCCGTACCCCTGGCGGTGCCCTGCGATGCCGGCAGCTGGTTCGTGCAGCGCCGCGAACGCGCCCGTTGCTGTCGCGAGTTTCTGGTCAGCGCGCTAGGGAATGGCGGCGGCACAGGTACAGCAGGAGGTATCGGCTCCGTCGGCCTCATGAATCGGAGTACGAGCTTGACAGCGGGCAACACTGCAATGCGTCTGGGATAACATAGCCCCCAGGGCGTGTATTATAAATTATGATAGTCCCAATGTACCATTATCCTGTAATACATAACACTATATTTTAGTTTGGGAGAGCGAACGGGCGAGCTTGCGCGCGTCGTCTTTGGCTAAGATGGGAGTGCCGCCCCTTCGTCTAGGCAGACTCGGATTGTCCAGCCAATCTCTTACAATCGTTGCATTCGGTCGTGCGGCTGGGACGTACCCCAAAAGGAGGGTGATATCCTTCAGCATTCGTGGAGGAATCAACTTCTGCTCCTCCTCTGTCGATGTCCGGAACAGCTGCGTCAGACCGTAGAAATCCTTGACTTTGTGATACGGGATGCGTATTGGCGGAGGCGGCCTTCCCATGTAGAGCTGTACTTTCATGAGTTCCTTCCCTTGAGTAGAAGCGACGACCACGGACCTCATACATCGTGCACCCAAACGCGAACATGTCGCTATCCGTCCTATACTCACCATAATATCCCTCCCGGCGATAGTGGTCCACGACTAAATTATGGAACGATTTATAACTCGCAATCTCAGGCGCCATCCAGCTCGCATACGTAGTCAGGGTGTGTTGGCTGGGCACGTCCTCCGACGAGAACTCGCCAAGACAGCACGCCCCGCCTTCCTTGACAAGAATATTCGACTGTAGTGTGTGGCGTGTTAGCCAAAATAAGCGCCGAGAATAACGGAAAGAAGGCAACGCACTGCTCGTATCGCACCGTGCACGAGGCTCCGCGCGTGCAGGTAATCGATCCCCGCTGCGATGTCTTTGCACTGCAAGTTGGCTTATCAGCACCGCTGGACTGTTGGCATGCATATATGCGAAGCAGGGTAGCGGAATGGTAGCACGCACAGCTTGTACCCGGTATGCAGCGACGTCCTCTTTTGGGAGATGCAGTGAGTACTCCAGGACGCTCAACTCTGGGCCGGCGGAGACTAGCCGCAGGATGGGCACCTCCCCGGGGCTGATGTATAGCCCAAGGACAGTGATGAGGCTGCGGTGGGTGCATCGCGCCCATTTGCTGATTTTGTCCCGCAGGTGCTGTGGGTGGGTTCGGTTTGACGCCACAATGGAAAGGAAGTGAAACGCACGTCTATAGCTTTGGCTCGTTGGTGGTCTGATTGTCCTGAGAGTGTGACGGAACGTAGACGACGTGGCCGTTCTCCTGAGGACGAAAAAGCAACGGTCTGCGGAAGTTTAGCCCGAGGTTGTGCAGGAGTTGAGACGGCGCTTACTTCATCGTTGGGAGCTGGTCGCAGCTCACCCGTTATACGTTCCAGCTTCAAATGCTTTTGCAAGTACTCGACATCCCTCGGCGACAAAGCATAGACATTCTTCTCGACGGCAGGGGCGGCAGACTCCATGACAGACAGAGGGAAAAAGACAGAAAGACAGATGTGGACGATGGTCCTAGTAGGCCCTCGTGCTGTTATACTCCGATTCGCGGGATATATCCGACAGAAATGGGAGGTGGTGTGCCCGTGGTATGTGGGCTAATGGCTGTTGGAAGTTAAAAAGGGGAAGAAGAAAAGCACAGCCTCGGATGTGGCATGGTGGTGCCAAGACAAAGCGAGCAGAACAGATGACGGGAGGCGATAGGCTGAAGCGGGAGGCGGCATAGGCGGTCGGCCGTGCGTGTGGGTTCGCACAGGAGAGACAAAGAAGGCAGCTCGGGACCACAAAGCGAGGTGGAACGTGCGTGATGCACGAAAAGAGGCGGTGGTCGCTGTCCCAAACGGCGTCGAGGACGGGCGCCGCAGCGGAGGAGAATGGGAGAGACGGCGACCGCGTAGATGATTAGGCTGTCGGTGTGGAGGGCGGAAGAGACATGGATTGGGACGACGGAAGAAGGATGACGGAGGAGCATGTTTGGCTGCCCGGGCCGATACAAACAACGAGGCCACGTTCGTGCGTGTCTCCCGCTGGCTGTCTTCATCCAAAATGCGTCTGGCCGCGCTCGCCCTCCTCTGTTCCTTATTTTCCTCAATTCACGCCCTTCATTTCTACCTCGACGCGAACCAGAAACGATGCTTCATTGAAGAACTACCGACAGACACCGTGGTCGAAGGTACAAAGCCGCTTTTGTTTCCCCAATGCAGTCAACTAACAAGGTTGGTAGGACACTACCGTGCGCTGGAGTGGTCAGAAGATAAGCAGGCGTATGCAGAGAACCCGGAGCTTGGTATCATTGTTGAGGTCCAGGTGCGTCCAGCTGCCGGTGTGCTATCCAACTTGACCCCTCACGTCATTCCAGGAGGAGCCTTCCGGCCATGTCGTCGTAAAGACAACCGGTCCTCTCGACGGCAAATTCACCTTCACCTCGCACGAAGCGGGCGACCACTCCATATGCCTCTCCACCAACTACTCTTCCTGGTTCAGTCACACCCATATCCGTCTCTACCTCGATATAGTTGTTGGCTCAACAAAGCCCGACGTCGAGCAGGACCGTTCGCATGTCTCTGAACTCGCCTCCAAGGTCCGCGACCTCAACCAGAAGCTCGAGGATATCCGTAGAGAGCAGCAGTACCAGCGCGAGCGGGAGGCAGATTACCGCGACCTCAGCGAGGCTACCAACTCACGCGCAGTCTGGTATAGCATTGCACAGATCGTCGTGCTGGTTGCTACATGTGCATGGCAGCTGCGGCATCTCAAGGTGAATATGCTTTCTGCTATCTGATTGAATCCCGTATTCATGTATCTACAGCGTTTCTTCGAAGATAGGAAAATGCGATAGCGCTGTGTATTAGTATATCCTTCTTTTATGTCATGCATTTTCAGGATCCTTTCTACTCGTTGATTTTCAGGAGTACTTTCTTGCCATACCTCCCCTCCGAAATAGCTTGGAACAACCCTTGCACTTTCTTCGTCGCCACTTCATCCGGGTCCTGAGCAGAGACTTCCACGATCTCATGGGCCGGCGAGTCAAGCTACATTTTCCCGTCAAACCGCGTCTCTATCCTGGGTGGTTTTTCCTTACCTTGTTCTCCTTCATCAGGTCGACCAGAGCCTGCATCAATTTCTCTCGTTCCTCAAGAGGCTTCTGCGAGTACCACCGGCTCTGCCAGAAGCCGTGGCATGTCAGGTTCTTGAAGATAAAGAGCGAAGTAGGAATCGCGAGCGGCTGCTTCGCCATGCCACCATACGAAACGAGATGGGCACCGTTCCCTAGCAGTCGCGCCATGGCCGTCGTCTCGGGTCCTCCTGTGGCAGAGCCATGTCCGGGTGAAATTTTTTTCCGCGATTTCTCATGTGCGAGAGAACGTACCGACGCAGTTCAGACCTAATCGAATAGGCTGCGACAAAAAGATCAGCTTTCGCGCAGCCAGAAGGCGGAAGTGGGAGTATTACCTTTCCACCAGTCCATTCCTTGACTTTTTCTCTCACAGATTTGTCTGCGAGTTGGTCGTATGTGAGCACCTGGGTAGCACCCAGGCTCTCGAGCTTCTTCTTGAGCTCCTCGAGGTTGGGTCTGACCTTATCCATGAGGGTTTATAAAAGCAGGCGGCAGCGAAAGAACGCACCTGTCGCGAATGAGATTAATAGTTTTGAGCCCTTGAGCAGCAGCAATTTGGATCACGGCTTGTCCAACCTGTGGCCGTCGCAAGGGATTGAATCTTCAGAAAAATGCCAGAACCTACAGCACTGTTCGCCCCATTCTGAATAACCCAGTCGCCTGGCTTGAGGCCGATAAAATCATTGAGCATATTATATGCGGTAGGGGGGTTGACCTGCAAGTGTCCGATGAAAGCGCGTTCTCCACTGGTCCCAGAGTCCTTACCGTGATAGTCGCAGCCTGCGCCTCATTCAACAAATGCGCGTCTGGGACCTTCGCCACGTCAACCACAGAAACATTTCTATCCGTAGCCCACGTCCCCGCCTGCTGCTTGATCATAACGACCCAATCGCCCTCCTTGAGGTCCTTCACACCCTCCCCAACCGCACTTACACGCGCTACGCCCTCGTTCCCGCCCACGAACACCGGCTGCTCCTCGCCCCCTTTGCCATATGCCGTCAGAGCGTCAGTCTTGGTCGGTTTGGTGGGATAGACGCCCTCAATGACGTTCACGTCCGCCGGGTTGATGGGTGAGAGCAGGAACTTGATGTTCACCGAGTTTGGGGGTGGCGTCGGGAGCGGTGGGTAGGTGAGCACGCTGAGGACCTTTGCGGGGTCGCCGTTCTGCGCATAGACGACGGCGCGGCCGAGCACGCGCGACGAGGTCGAGAAGAGTCGGACGGAGACGGAGACGGATGTCAGTGGACGGAGGAGGGAAAACATGATGCCGCGTGATGTCATAGTTACATACAGTGTCTACTCTACTTATACAAGCCGGAGTAATGGCTCGGTAGAACTACACCCGAAGACGAGAAGAGGTCGTCTGTTTGTCCGTTTCTCTGCCTGCTCTGCTGTTGATACAATGTGCTCTTTCCATCCGCTCTCGTTACACTCGTCTAAGATAATGACACCCTGGTGCACCCAACTCACATCTTCAATCACTGGCCCGGTCCACCCGCATCCCGCCATGACTGCCTCCAGAGAGCGTAGCTGCTGTTGTTTTGGTATTCGTTTCTTCCATGCTTGCATTGAAGGACATGGCCGATGGGATTTTGCAATCCAGACCCAACTATTTTTGACCAGGTTATCGAGGGTGTCGCGTACAGGGTCTTCTTTCTCTGTTTTTCTGGTCTTTGCTAACTGACGCTCGACGAGCGGAGACGATGGAGTAGGTGGTACTTTGGGTTGAGGCGGCCTCGAGTGAATCGGTGTTGTAAGGTCGATAACGTTCGTCCTGACACCCAAAGGCGTCTTATCAGGCGTCGACGTCCTGATGACAACTTGGGTCAAGCTCGAAGAGCTATTCTCTGACCGACTCTTCGACGTTTGGGTCGCCGACTTCTCAAAGCGAGGACTCTTCAGACCCTTTCGCCCTGGTTGTTCGCTCCACTTCTCCATCATCGCCTTCCGCTTCATCCCACAGCTGACGCTGGGCGAGCATGTCTTTCCGAATGTCTGCTTGGCCCAGTCGAGCAAATCCTTGTCGGAGCTGTCTCTGCCAACAGACCTCAGTGCAGTCTTGTGCACCGTCTCAAGGTCAAGAGCCTCTCGCCAGCTTCGCTCGCTGGGCCGAAAGGCCTTCGTAATACGAGGAAAGCGTAGTTCATAATGCTATAATTTCTGATGGGATGAAGGAAGGAAGTCGAAAGGCGTATCACCCACCGTGCTTTGATGAGCCTTGGTAAATCCTGCACCGTACAGGTTTAGCAGGAGAGGCGTCCGTAAAATTACAGTCGGTGCTGGGTTCAGTCCTTTGGACACAGTAAGATCGAAAGGTAGATTGACGGCATCCTAGATGATCCAAATAAGATGGGTGCTATTGCTTCGGCAATGGGAATTCACCAGAGATGCGCAAGACACTGTTTCCGACGACTTGATGAGGAAGTTGACTTCCTCTAACTCCTCCCGAGTTAATCCATACGAAACAGTAAAATATACGTGAAATTTGGGCACCGCAGAAGGCTGAAATAACGATGAGCCTTTTATAAAGCCTGGCCACTTATATAACCGACGTACAGATGGAAGCTTGTGTTCTGGCCGTTCTACCCCTCCAACATAGAAGGTCGTATAGGTGCTTGGAGGAACTGCCAACATCAGAATATTTGCTACGGAAGCGAGGGGCGTACTTACCCCGTAATGAGCGGCCTCGAACCTTCTCCCAGCTGGCTCCAAGAAGTACCAAGTCCAAAGAGTCTCCCTTATGCGGCATGTAATCCTTCTTGAGCTTCACCCAGGGTTTTCGGTAGTCGTTATATCTTGAATCGTCCGCCTTCAGCACGATGCCCTCTTGACAAGCAGAAATATGCTCATTGAATATGGTCTGCAGAGTCTGAAGTGGACTTTGGACCATGTCGATCAGGTAACGGTCTGCTAGGATGGCTTTTCCAGGTACAACTTTAATGAGGTTCTCAAGAAGCCGGCGCCGACTTGCGTATGATTCAAATAGCAGAGATTCTGAATCGAGGGCGATGACGTCGAAGAAGACGAGACCGAGGGAAAGTCCTTCGTTAGCTTCGCTGTTCATGGATTCCTGCCTGATGACTTTCAGATAAGTTTCCAGGGCCAGATTGTGAGAAAATACGCACTCTTCTTCAACCTTCTTGCTATATGTCCATTTTCTGGACCCTCGAACGCCATAGGCGGTATCTTCAATAAGCTGACGAATTCGCCAAAATTCTGAGAATGATCAGCCAACTTCAGTCGGCATGCTTTTCTAGAAAAAAAAAATGAAGACTTTACCCTCTACGAAATCACCGCGAAATGCTACCATTTCAGCATCCAGAATTACATTCATCTTGACCTGTCGTTTGTCACTGCCTCTCTCATAGTTCGGCGTATCAAGTCCTAGAGCAGAACGAATAATGTTGTGCACTGCGTGCCTGTCAAGTGTCGAGTCCCTCTTGCTCTTGCTGAATATAGTGATATGAGAAGGTCCGTCTATATCGACTGTTACGTGTATTTGAGCCCGCTCGCCGTCATACTTGGTTTCAGCCCATACTTTCTGCGACCCCTCGAGGTAGTCAAGGGCGTGTTGACAGCTACGACCCTTTTCTGACTTCGGGATCTATGCGACGACGTTGGAGTTAGCGACAGAGAATCGGGGTGAAAGGGACTGACAGCAACAGGCGATCCAACTTTCGGAGCAAAGTCACAATGGGTCCTCTCAGATGGGGGCTTGTCCATGAAGGCCGTAACCTCATCGAGGGATGCATGGACACGGTAGAATCTAAGAAACATCCCTGAGGGATCCCAGATATCCATGGCGTGTTCCTTGATTATCATCTTGACCGCAGCCACATTGAATTTCGTAAGTGCAGTGCCATAGTGGAATTCAGTCAATGGATACATCAGTGGCCTGAGATCCTTCAAGATGATTTGGGTAAGAACTGCAGCATCTTCTGGAGATAGTCCGCGGAAAAGACTGCGAATGATATCTGCGCGACTCCTCCGTGGCTTCAGGTATTTCGAGCGGATCGCCTTGTCTGAGAAGGCGGAGATTGCTGCGAGTTCGTCTAGGAGTTCGTCGATCTGCACTAGGGTGAGAGGAGCAGTGGAACCATCGTCGTTCTAGAAGATATGTCACCCAATGATTGCAGATCGGACGCTTATACGCACTGGACAAGTCCCCTCAAGGACGACCCTAAGTTCTTGCCCCAAGCATCCTGAGGCTTCGTTCAAGCTGTTTTCGTCGAACTTTCGCGCGTTCAGACCATAGCAATTGAGTAGTAGCTTGGTCATCCTAGCCTCCTGGATCTCGTACTTCCGGCGTATGTCGTCCTCAGGAAAGAGCAGTCGGAAGCAGATCCCAGTTATATTTGGAGGAAGAGGAGAGAATTGCCGGCGGAGCCTCTCTACCCATTGCTGGAATACGCGTGCTGCGGGGTAGTCGAGGTAGTTCGCAGGTCTCTTAGGGCGTGCCTTTGATGAATGAGGCTGTATTCTTGAGATCTGTCGTACAAGGGCAGAAAAGCTATTCGCAGGCTTTGATAAGAGGTCCCTATCTCCGTTGATTACGGTACCTACTATGAGAAGTCGACCTCTGTTGCCTCGTGGGATGTAGGCGACATGAGATAAAGAGGATGGTGGTGATACCCGCTCAAAGAGAGATGGGCGCTGGTATGCGCATAGGTTTCTTGTTGTGGCAGATCGCCAAGTTTGGACCGTTGACGCGTTGTGATGAATTATCGAATAGACCAAACAAGCGCGTCTGTCACGAGAATTGGCCCCAGAGTGTGCAGGCCAGAATGGTCTCTTTAGAGAGTGGTATATTGCATTGAAGTACAGGGTGCATGACCGTATTATTAAGTGTAAATTTAAGGTTAATGAACAGACGACCATAGGGATATCAAATGCGGGAGAAAAACTCGGACAACCAAAGGACGGACATGAAGCAAGTAAAGTGTGGGATATCAGATCGAAGAGATTGTCACTATATGTTGCGCCGCTAGCGACGACAGACCAACCATAAGACAAGACCAGCAGTCTTGACATGGTAGCCAAGCCTTGGAAGGACGGCGTACACAAAGCCACGAAGCTGGAAGGATGGCGAAAGCGAGAACGAAAGTAACGGAGATAAGTCAGAAAACGAAAAGCAACGAGTGGTGGCCTACGAATACTCCTTTTCCATATGTAATTGATCGATTCGGGCAGTGTCCCTTTCCTTCATCATAATGTCGTCGTTGCCGTTCAGCTCCAAAGAGTTGCCGTTGTACACGTCCACACGAACATCGCTGCCCTCAATACGAGGACCACCGTTCTCAACTCGCAGGTCATTAGCAGGTGTACCTGGCCGTGAGGAGGCAAGTCCTGACGACGTTGCTGTTGCCGTCGAAATTAGATGTTGATTATGAGGATAGTATGATCGCCGTTGCATCTTGTGGAAGTCGTAAGTGGTAAATCTGATCAACGGGTGATCGGTAGGGAGCAGAAAATGTCTGATAAGGATGGACGCACTGTTCTTCCATCTGCCGCATCTCCGCACTGAGGTTGTCCTGATTGGCCTTGCGCGCCTTCGCCTTCAGAGGGTTATCCTCCAAGAGAAGCTCCTCTAGCTCATGAGACGCGTCGAAATTGGCTTTCTTTGCCTGTAGAGGGGATGTAAATACTAGGGGCGACAGAAAAGGTCGAAATCCGCTCACATCAGGAGTAAAGGGTGGCGTCTGTTCCTTGCTTTCCAAAGTGTCCCAGTCAATAGGCTTGAACCATGGATGTCTCCTCAGCTCTTGAAATCCTTCTCCGTTCGGCTTGCACCCAAAACGTTTGGACGGATCACGTTCAAGAAGCTAGATGAGAGAATCATGCGTGAGAACAGGAAGGAGATGACGAGGTGGGGAAAAAAGAACGCACTCCTTTGACGACCTGCATACCATTCCTGCTGCACTTCTTCTCAGCATCGTCAGGCCATTTGACTGGGTCTCTCGAAATGCTGTAGGTGAGATCGCTGTTGGACCTGCCTCTGAAAGGCCGGCGTCCAAAAATGAGCTCATAAGCACAAACACCCAACGACCACCAGTCGATACAGTAGGTGTATCCACGTTTTTGAAGAATTCTGCAGGAAGAGGGGGTAAGCCGGGTGATGTGGAATAGGAATAGCAAGTGTACTCGGGTGCCATGTAAGCCATTGAACCCGCAACGCCTGTAAGCTTCCTCTCTCCAAAGTGAACGGCGATGTTGAAATCAGTGATGTGGGCATTTCCACGTTCGTCAAGTAGGATATTGTCGGGTTTCAAATCCCTGAGGAGAACGAGTGGGTCGGACAAAGGCATGTCCGAAATGGGGAATACCGCTTACCGGTGCATTATTCCCATTTCGTGAAGGAAAGATAAGGCAGAAGAGAGCTGAGCCATGTAAAAACGAACAGTTTCCTCTGGAAGAGAACCTAGCCGCTCTAGGTGGACTGATGGAAAGGGTAAGCTTGTGTGGGAAAGCACGGGAAAGTGGACGCATACAGCGAAGGTCGCCTCCCAGCATTAGGTCAAGAACAAAGAAGCAGTTTTCGTCGTCTTGGAATGCGTATCGCAGGTTGACGATGAAGGGGTGGTCAATCTGAAGGGCGTGTTGAGGACAGTATGGAGCGTGGGTTCAGCGAGAACGGACCTCCTCGAGCAGACGGCGCTCTTGAATGACATTTGGGACGGCCTTCATTTTGACACACTTTGCCTTGTTAATGTACTTGAGGGCGTAGAGTTCGCGAGTCTGCTTGTGCTGGACTACTCGGACCTGGTGTGGGATATGCAGGGTCAGAGTGGGGGTGGTGGTGGGGCTGCGGGGAAGAGGGTACCTTGCCGAATGCGCCTTTGCCCACACATCGCAAGAGAAGAAAATGGAAGAGATTGACTTCGCCGTCAAAGTCGATGGGCTGTGGGAGATGGGGTGACTGTAGGTCGAACTATATTGGGAGGACTGACCTGTGATCTGCAGCAGACGGCGCCCATGAGAAGTCGTGAGAGGTCGTGGGGAAGGAAATAAAGGAGGGGAATGGGGGGAGAGGGCAAGGAGAGAAAGGGGGATGGCGACAAAATGTGCAGAACACAACTGATGGTTGTCACGCGGTGTCACATGCTACCCGCCTTTGCTCGCTGACAGTGATGTCCCCCCGCCCCGCTGGCTTTCTGAGGCCCCTCGTCCTCTCCGGGCCCTCCGGTGTCGGCAAGAGCACCCTCCTCCTCCGTCTCTTCGCAGAATTCCCCGACAAATTTGGCTTCAGCGTCTCCCATACCACCCGCAACCCACGCCCAGGCGAAGTCGACGGCAAGCAGTACCATTTCGTCACCCCCCAGCGCTTCAAGGACCTCATCCACGAAGGCGCTTTCATAGAGCACGCAGAGTTCTCCGGCAACTACTATGGCACAAGCTTCGAGACTGTCCGCCACGTCCAGCAGGAGGGACGCCGATGTATTCTCGATATCGAGGCCCAGGTAGGCATCTGTCTCTTGGCCCGTCACCAGCTCTCAACGTCCATCGTAGGGCGTCCGTCAGATAAAAAATACCAACCTCAATCCCGTCTATCTGTTCATCTCCCCACCTTCATTGGCGGCATTGCGAGATCGTCTGCGGAGCCGAGGCACAGAGTCCGGGGCATCGGTACAAAAGCGGCTCACGACTGCGCTAAAGGAGATCGCGTTTGCAAAGGAGCCCAATGTCCACGATCTTGTCATCATCAACGATGACCTCGACAGGGCCTACGAGCTGTTCAAAAAGGTGGCGCTGGGAGAGGAGATTGTCAGCGATAAATTGCCCAGTCTCGACGACTAAGGACTTGTAGAAAATACCCCTGTAATACATATTATTTTGAACCTGAACTTGGCGAAAGAGTCCGCCACCCGATCCGAATCCGGCAGCGACGAACTTTGTCAGCATCGCTGTTCGACGCGTCCTTCTCCATCTCAGGCTTTGGCTCCAACCATGGCTACTTGTCGCGACATCGAGGGCTGGCAGCTCGTCTCACGCCTCAGGGACTTTGACACCACCCCTTGCTTCGAGGAAGGCTTCCTCATCTCTGGCCTTCTTGCCGCTGCTTTGCTCATTGCCGTCTCAAAATCGCTCGCACTATACAACACGGACCCGTCGGCGAGATCTCGTAAAAGTACATGGATATTGCGGGCAAAGCTCGTGCGTCGATCCCATCGTCCTCCTTCTCCACCATTGTTGACGTTCATCCACACTGTCTAGGCTTTCCTCACCATTTCCTTTGGTTCCAGTTTAGTCAATGTTGTCCTCGTCGCCTATCTCCATAAGCCCGTTCCGGTCCTGCAATCGTACATCGTAGAGCCACTCACCTTGGCCGCCGTTGTCGTCTTCACCTATTTCAACCACACTCGCACAAGATCCGCTTCAGCACTGCTTCTGGTCTTCTGGCCACTGTACATTTGCGCAGTAGCTGTTTGGACGAGAACTGTAATATTGAAAGGACTTCACTCTTTCGTCGTCATTCTGTCTCTGAAATTGATGACCGCCGGAGCTGGCGCTATATCATATGCCCTCGAATGTTTTGGGCCGGAGGTTGGACTCCTACCGTCCGACAACTTGAGCAAGGAAAGCCCGCTCCTCAAAGCCAATATCTACAGCATTTGGGTTCGTATATGCGCCGTCCATCCATATAGCAGTATCTTGGTTTGACGTTTACCTTTAAATAGACGTTCTCCTGGATGACGCCATTGATGAAGAAGGGTGCCTCGCAGTACATCACAGTAGATGATCTCCCTCCTCTAAAATCGTCAGATGAGTCCGCGAATCTCGGTCAGGATCTCAAGAATGCCATGGAAAGATAGTAAGCTGTGTTTTTGGTACTGCCTTGTTTCGCCTTTCTGACGCCATTTCGAAGCACTCTCTGGAAAGCACTATTTGTTGCTTACGGAAGACCCTACGCATTCGCGGCCGGCTTGAAAGTCTTGCAAGACCTTCTTGCTTTCCTTCAACCACAACTCCTTCGATGGCTGCTCAGCTACATCTCCGAGTATCAAAACTCGCGTCTCCAACCAAATGAACGACCGAGTAAAATAGAGGGTTTCGCGATTGCACTGATAATGTTCATTGCGTCGGTGGTTCAGACGATCTGCCTAAACCAGGTCTGTGTACCTTCGCTCTCTTCTTTTGCGACTTTTAATAATCGCGGCCTCGGGCAGTACTTTCAACGTACGTTCGAAACCGGTATGCGGGTTCGCGCTGGCCTTGTCACCGCTATTTATGGGAAGGCCCTTGTTCTCTCGAACGACGAGAGGACTCGCGCAACTGGCGACATCGTTAACTTGATGTCCGTCGACGCAACTCGCTTGCAAGATCTCTGCACCTATGGTTTGATTGCGATATCTGGGCCATTGCAGGTAATTGCAGTTGTTGTCTGCACTATCTTGGATGTTCATGACCGCCATTCAGATAATTTTGGCCTTCATCTCGCTATACAGCCTTCTAGGTTGGGCCGCCTTTGTTGGAGTCGCGATCATGATCTTTTCAATTCCTTTGAATACTCGTGGGTGCTGTTTTCTTCCTTCTATTCGTCGCTCCAAGATGTATTAGTTATCGCCCGCATCTTGAAACGCATGCAAGAGCAGCAGATGAAGAACCGGGACAAGCGAACACGGCTGATGAGCGAACTGCTGGCGAACATAAAAAGGTGAGTTCCTGTTTTGGATTTTATGTTTTGGCAACGAAGTTGAATCCCTTTCAGCATCAAATTGTATGCCTGGGAATACAGCTTCATTCGCAAAATCATGGATGTACGGAACAATCAAGAGTTAAAAATGTTGAGAAAAATTGGTGTTGTTACGGTTAGTCATGCCACTTGTTGTCTGTACCTTTGCTTATCGTCCCGTAGGCAGCTAATACAGCCCTTTGGAGCGGTATTCCACTTCTTGTCGCCTTCAGCTCATTTGCCACTGCTGCGGTCACGTCCTCAACAACTCTGACCTCGGATGTTATCTTCCCGGCCATCTCATTGTTTATGCTCCTTCAGTTTCCACTGGCAATGGTGCGTCACTGCGTTATCCAACTTTTGTGATGCATATCCTGAAACTCTCTTCAGTTCAGTCAAGTAACATCAAACATAATTGAGGCCGTTGTCTCTGTGCAACGTCTGTCATCTTTCCTCGGAGCTGATGAACTTCAGCGGGATTCTCGTAAATTCATTGACCGGCCTATGCTTCAAACTGGTGATGAAGTCCTGGCTATCAAGGATGGTGACTTCTCATGGTCAAAGAAGAAGACTCAGCTCACACTGGAAGGAATTAACCTTTCAGTCCGGAAGGGGGAGCTTGTTGGGATCTTAGGTCGTGTAGGAGCCGGAAAGGTGAGTTCATCTTTGTGAATATGCATCAGTTGATTGTATGCTCAACCAATAACTTCTAGTCGAGCCTTCTTTCTGCTATCATTGGGGATATGATCTGTCTGGATGGAGAAGTTGTAGTGTGTGGAAGTATTGCATATGCTCCGCAAAACCCTTGGTAAGTCCAAGGAATATCCTTTTATGTTGATACTTATCTGTTTGTAGGATCTTGTCTGCAACCATCCGTGACAATATACTTTTCTCACATGAGTATGATGAGGCATTTTACAATATGGTCATTGAAGGTAGGTGATGCTCCAGCTTCTCCTTCTTGTGAAGTCTAATGAATGATGCTTAGGCTGTGCACTCCATCAAGACTTGATGCTTATGCCAAATAGTGATCTGACTGAGGTGGGTGAGAAGGGTAGGTTTCATACTTCAATCTTGGTGAACAAGACTTATTCTTTCTCTAGGTATTACAGTATGTATTATTGGCCCTTCTATTCAGCAGATGCTTACTCCCCTCTAGTTGAGTGGTGGTCAGCGTGCACGGATTGCACTTGCTCGAGCTGTCTATGCACGAGCTGATTTGTAGGTTGACACTTATACTTGGACTTAGATAATTGTGCTTATATATGCAGGGTTCTTCTTGATGACTGCTTGGCAGCTGTTGACAGTCATGTTGCTCAACATGTATTTGGTGAGCTCTTTTGGTTCTGGTACTATCAGATAATCTCATTTCAGTTGTAGATCATGTCATTGGTCCAAATGGTCTTCTTGCAACAAAGGCCTGCATTCTTGTGACAAACAGTATTGCATTTATCCAGCACTTTGACTTTCTTGCTTTTATTCATCATGGTATTATTCTTGAACATGGATCATATCAGACCCTTGTATTAAATTCTAGCAGTGAAGTTGCAAAGCTTGTGTAAGCATTTAACTTCTCTTTGTAAGACTAGAACTTAAGAATTTCTGTGATATAGAAAGAGCCATGGAACAAAGAACAGCTCAGGTTCATCAACTCCATTTACTATCTCTGGAACTGCAACTCCATTGAGTAAAGATGATCAAGAGGATGTTAAATCTGAAGACCTGTCTAGTCTATCTAAGAAACTTAAACAACAAGCAAGCTTCCAGAAGGCTCGTATTGCTTCAACTCTGAAGACCCATGCTTCATCCTCTGGTCCTTCAACAGAGCATCAAGAGCAGGGACAAGTTAAGACAGATGTCTATATGCAATACATTCAAGCAGCTTCAAAGACAGGATTTGCTTTCTTTCTTTTTGCAACTGTTTTCCAGCAAGCAGCTTCAGTCTTTGCTACTCTTACTCTTGGATATTGGGGAGAACACAATCAAAAAATTGGCAGCAATTCTGGCATATTCAAGTATCTGCTATTATATGGCTGTTTTTCTCTTTCCTCAAGCCTTCTTGGTGCTATATCTGCAATCACAATGTGGGTTTACTGTGCTTTACGCAGTGCTAAGCATCTTCATGATTCTGTAAGTTTTTTTTTCAAGTCAATATATTTTTCTCAATATAGTTATTAGATGTTAGAGTCCTTGATACATGCTCCTTTGAGCTTTTTTGAACTTACACCTACTGGCCGGTATGCTTCTCTATATATATCTATATCTATGAATATTGATTGTATTTCATCAGCATCTTGAATCTCTTTTCTCGAGACACATATGTTGTTGATCAAATTCTTGCCCGAGTCATTCAAGGCCTTATTCGCACACTGGCAGTTTGTCTGTCTATTATTGTGGTTATTGGAACTAGTTTTCCACCTTTCTTGATTGCTGTTCTTCCTCTTGGTTGGTTCTATCTGCAAGTTATGAAGTATGTCAATTCTCTATTTTTAAAATTCATATTCTAAATTCTGAATTCCAAAGATACTATCTTGCTACTTCACGTGAACTCAAGCGCATTGATGCAGTCACTCGTTCACCTATTTTCATCTGGTTCTCTGAATCTCTCTCAGGTTTATCAACTATTCGGGCATTTCATCAACAGGAAATCTTTATTGCTGCAAACCAGATACATCTAGACCAGAACCAGATCTGCTATCTACCTAGTATTTCTGTTAATCGTTGGCTTGCTGTTAGACTTGAGTTTGTAGGTGCTATGATTATTTTAATTGTAGCTCTACTTGGTATATCAGCTTTGATTACTACTGGAGTTGATGCTGGATCTGTTGGTCTGGTTTTGTCTTATGCTCTTAACACCACTTCTTCACTGGTGAGTAGTCTTTTTTCTTTATTTCTTGTCATTAAAGTTATTATTTCTATTACAGAATTGGGTTGTTCGCTCTGCTAGTGAAGTTGAGCAAAACATTGTTAGTGTTGAGCGAATACTACACCAGACAGACATTGAGTCTGAAGCACCTCAAGAAATACCTGACATGAAGCCTTCTCATGTTTGGCCTGTAGAAGGTAGCATTGAATTCAGGTAAGGATTATATATGCTTAATTTTTTTTTACTGAATACATTTATAGAGATTATTCAACTCAATATCGTCATGGTCTAGACTTGGTATTAAGGAATATTTCATTGAAAATTGTAAGATCTCCTATCAATTATTTTTAGTATAATATTAATTTTTTCTTGCAGAAATCTAGAGAAAAGATTGGTATCTGTGGAAGAACTGGTGCAGGAAAATCTTCAGTTTGTTTTTTCTCAATTCTTTACAAATAATTGTTCATTTGCTCAAAATGTTCTAATAGCTGCTTCTTGCTCTTTTCCGCATCATTGAACCAGTTGCTGGGTCTATTTTTATTGATTCTATTGATATTACAAGAATTGGCTTGTATGACTGTGAGTACTTTCTTAAATATATTATGATTTGAGCTAATAGTACTTAGTACGATCTGCTCTTTCAATTGTTCCTCAATCTCCAGATCTATTTGAAGGAACATTGAGAGAAAATATTGATCCTGCTGGTGAATATTCTGATGTAGACATTTGGACAGCTCTGGATCAAGTATGTAATTTGTATTTTTTTTCTTTGGAATGTTTTAACATTATTACAGGCTCATTTAAAAGAGTACATTGAGAATTTAGCTGGAAAATTAGATGCTCCTGTTTATGAAGGAGGCTCATCACTGTCTGCTGGTCAACGTCAACTATTATGTTTTGCACGAGCATTACTTCGAAAGGTACAATGTTCAAAACTTTTCAACATACTTACTAATTTTAGTGGAAATAAAAGACAAAAATTCTTGTTCTTGATGAAGGTAAGTATTTTTCTGATACTTGGTATTTATATTGATATTTATTGTTTATTTAGCTACATCAGCTGTTGATCTTGATACAGATAAAGCTATTCAAGACATTATACATGGACCAGCATTTGCTAATATCACTATATTGACAATTGCGTAAGTTTTCTATTACTTTTAGATATTGAATAGAACTAATAAGATGAATATAGTCACAGACTCAATACAATTATTGAGTCTGACCGTGTAATTGTCATAGATGCTGGCATGGTATGTATATATATTTCCACAATAATTTCAGCTTCTTGGTTAATTTACTTTCTTAGATCAAGGAATTTGATTCTCCAGAAATATTGCTAGCAAATGAATCCTCTATTTTCTATTCTCTTGCAAAGAAGGCTGGATTAATCAATTCTTCAGCTAGTTCTCTTAACATGTAATTTATCTATATATGGTGTGTGTTTATTATAAATATGACACATCAAAGAGAAAGAGAGACAAGTAGAGATAGAAATTGTTGAGTTTAAAGAGAAATCTTTATGCAAGTCCAATGAACGACACCAAGGGACTCGTCTGTGTGCAGGCCACTCTTTGCTCAACGGAGTGGAGTGGTCCAGCTACTGTCAGCAGCAGCCAATTAGGTTTGAGTCTCATATCCGGGATAGGAGAGATAATTAGGGAAGATGACAGTGGTAGCAAGGAAGAGAGGGCGGCCCATCCTCTTCCTCTGCTACACTCACTGTCTTTGCCCAGGTGTGTTCTTAAGGCCATCCTTTTCCATAGTTACACTCATGGTCTGCTCACAGATGAGTAGTTCTTTATAATTTTACGCTCTGTACATTGTTCTTCATGCTATGACACAAGATGACAATCCCCAAAGAGAGACCCCTGCTAGCAACACCACTGATACCCCCACAGATGTTGGTGATGCCAAATCCCAAGAAACAGCCAGCATGTCCTGGCACAATTCAGAAGCGGAGACCTCACTAAGTTTCAAATGGCCATGCAAATCGTCAAAGAACTTGATAAGTGGTCAGGGGCAAGCAGCGGTGAACGTCAATGGGCACTCATGTCCTATCTCAAAGGATTCAACACAGAGCCAGCTAGAGGCACAGATGAGCCTGGACAGTCTCAGAGTGACCCCAAGGCTGCAGGGAAAAGGCATTGCAAGGAAGTTGAGGACCTCATCGAGCAGCTTTCCAAAGGAGGGAACAAAGCCAAGTCTGATGGAGAGGATGAACATCTGAGTAGTTGATGAAGAGTCAAGGAAGAGGACATGCCTTGGTTCAATGTGAACACTGTTGACAACCAACAACTGAGCTGTGTCAAGACCTGTTGTACCCTTCATACCTTTGGCTCTGACCTCCCTGGATTCAAGACTCTCTTATGAACAGCCCAAGGATTGCCTGATGGAATCCCTCTATCCCAGTGGGACCAAATCCTGCGAGGAGAGTCTGTCAACTTCAACCAATTCTTTGCCTCAAAACACTGTATCCAACTTGATGCAGAGAGAAGAGGCTGCCTGGGTAACACTGAAATCGTCTTTGCAGTCCCTGATGGCAAACAGCAAGTTAGGAATGGCTCAGACTGGTCCGCTGCATTCAGAAAGGCCAAACGAGCTATCACTTTCCTCTTTCCCCACTGGCAGGAAGAGCTTGACAAGTACAAGGAACATATTGAGGATCTTTTTGCCACCAAACAGGATAGCGCCCATGGATGAGTCATCCTCTTTGATACCTCTGTCAGAAACCTCGTTGATGGTGGACAAAACACTCTTCTCACCGATTACAACCACTTTCACAACCTTGCTGAGTCTATCCTTCATGCTGATGGAGACTTCATCTTCGAAGTGAAGTGGAGAGGCTAAAGGCAGCCATTCGAAGCAAGGTGGCGGCAGTCAAAAGAAGCTCGAGATCTGCAAATGTTTCAATGGCAACCGTGGATGCAAATACAATGAAGATAATTGCTTCTACAAACATGTCTGTTAGGCCTGCAGAAACAAAGGCCATGGAAAGTCAAAATGTACTTCCAATCACTAGCTTGCTGCTTTGTGGGAAGCAACTCAGGTATCTTTGCTACAATGTCTGGGACCCGGAATCCGATCTTTTGCTGACCACAGCTGAGTGGACGGAGTCTGCAATCTCCCTACCTCAATCCCCTGCATCAGCACTAAATGACCTGATAGTAGCAAAAACCATTCACGATAACCCTCACCTTTTCAAGATTGTCAGCCCAATCAATGTCAATGTCTTTGAGTCGTACCTATCGGACTACCCTAACCAGCCCTTTGTCCAATCAGTTATTACAGATCTTTGGGAAGGTTTTTGGCCATGGGCAGACACTTGTAAAACTGGGTATCCAACCACCAACAACTGCTCAAAAGCTTTGCCAAAGGATGATGGAAAGGCAGCCTTCCTGAGAAATCAATTGAAGATGGAACTGAAGAAAGAGCGCTTCTCACCTTTGTTTGGCAAGGACCTCCTTCCAGCCATGGCCCACACTCTTTAAACAGTATGATCCACCACCCATCTGTCACAGGATACCCGCTCGATAATCTCAAACACTTTGGAGAGATGCTGATTGACCTGCACAAACAAGCGCCTAATGAGGAGAAGGTTGTATGGAAGTCAGATATTGCAGAGGCTTACTGAATCATCCCCATGCACCCATTCTGGCAGATCAAGCAGGTCACTCAGATCAACGACAAGTGTTATGTCATCAGGAAAAACCTTTTTGTCTTAGGTTGTCTTGAGGACAATCTGAGACATCTAAAACACCAAGAACAGTAAGGCTCCTGAAGCCTACGTTCCTAGGTGTAAAATCTTATAGCATCCTCAGGGTGTCCTCAAGATGCTCAGAGAACAGACTAAGACTACAGTAGATGTTATTCAGGATGTTTTATTTTTTTATTCTGTTCACACTTCATGTATTGGAAGAAGACTCAATTATATTTCTCTATCTAATGTACATTGAACAGATTACACTAATACTAGTACTGTATGCTATAATACAATTCCCTTCTACTGAAATATGCACTCACCCATAGCATAGAAAGAAGATATCATAATGTAGATATATAGTCAGTAGGATGAAGACGAAAAAAAAAATATTATGACTTACTCTGGTACCCATTGCGCTGCCACCTGACTCCCAAATTCTCACTTTCCCAATTCTTGCATTGCCATTCCTTCAATTCTCTTCTTGTTCTGCACCATGTCCTGGAATATGTTCATGAGAATCTAATCATTGAATGAAAAAGAAACAAGTACATACCTGTTGTTGAGACCATGAACTGAGGGCTACGTGAGTATGCGCTGGCAGGAGAGATGCACTGTGAAGGGGAAATGTGTGATAGAAAACATACCTTTGAAAAGAGAAGATAGCACGTTTGAAAGTGTAAGGAAATGGGAAGAGTTATGCAAGTACAGTTCTGGCAGGTTTGACAACACTTGCTGCACACTTTGTTTGGTGGAGCTATGACAGCCAAACAGACATGCCACAACCATCATGTGACTTTGTTGACTGCATGACAATGTGATGATTCTGTGCCATGCATGGCACAGATGTGACCATTCTCCCCAGCTGAATACTGCAAGAAATAAATCAGCTATGCTTCTCAAAATTTGTACCAGTGATCTCAATGATATGAATGAATGATATTCCAAAATTTCAAATTTTTATATTATGTCTGCACAGTTTTGAAAAGGTGTACCTCTAATATCTCAGTAAATATTTGATCAAATAACATATAACTTTGCAGAAATTATCAACAGTATGTATTGTAAATGCCTGTAAATTTTTATGTCCATAGCTGTAGCAGTTCTTGAGATATTCAGCTTCCACCTCCTGTATGAGCGCTCAGCCTGTCTGAGTTTGAAATGACTTAGAGCTTGAAAATGATGCACTTCCTCGCAGTGTAGGCTCAATATCTCAGCAACCGTTTAAGCTATAAGGCTGAAATTTTTTGTGCAAGTACCTCTGGTATCCTTGTTAATGGATCTCAGCTCGTGAATCTTCTGCTTTATTATTTGTTGAGATATGCAAATGCGGGTTTTTGAAAAAGCGCAACCCTAATATCTCAGGTGATTTGATGCAAAATGTTTGAAAATTTGCAGTCACCTTTGCATATAATGTATCTAGCAGTGTGTAAATTTTCATAAAGATTGGTTGAGCGGTTGCGGAGGAATTCCATCTTGACCCTTGAAAAAGTGCCCACCAGTGGCTGTGCTGAGGGTGCAATGTGCATACTTTACCCGAAGTTGAAGACTCAATATCTCAACAACTGCTTGAGCTATCAAACTGAAATTTGGTGTGCAAGGACCTTTGATATGCTTGTTAATGGATTCCAGCTTATGAGCTTTCCACACTATTATTGGTTGAGATATTTCAATGCAGGTTTTTGAGAAAGCGCAACCCTAATATCTTTGTCATTTCTTCAGGAAACTGTCTGAAAATTTATGAGTGCGTGAGCATATATAGTATCTAAAAGTGTGCAAATTTTTGTGACAATTGATTGAGTGGTCTCCAAGGAATTTCATCTTGACCCTTGACAAAGCACTCAGTAGTGGCTGTGCTGAGCACACAGTATGCTTCAGTGATAAATCACCCAAAGTCAGCACTATGTGTAGTAGCACATCCTTATCAGGTCCAATTCCCTATATATTATATACTGTCAGAACCGCATTTTTATGCCCATTCTGGTTATGGCATTTATTTTTCTTATAAATGCATTCTTTCTATGTAATTCACAATATTCCTGTAAAGAGTTTGTGGTTTCTGGGTTTCTTCATGCAATATCTCCATAATTGCTATGTCCATTGCATTTATACTCTGGGACCCAATAGTATACATACATGTGATAATGTGTACCAAGTTTCAGCCAGTTTGGTCACCATTTGCCTACAAAATGTGATGTTCTTGACTTTGCTCAATAAGAAAAATGCGCACATCTATATCTCTGGTGATATTGGATGTATCTTTATAAAAAAAATTGAGACTACATGCACTATCTATGTATCTACATGTACACAAAAAATTAGAGCAAGAGAGTCTGTTTTGCCCCTGCTATAAGCAAATCTTGCTGTGCTACTCCCCCTCTACAGAGGCACAAATAATATACCTGGTGTCTTTTTATTCAATGAAGCACTTGAAGAATGGATATAAGAATATTCTGAAATACCTTTCTATTGGTTTTGGAGGATGTCTGCTATTGAAACCTCAAGTACTGTCCATCTAAATAAATGTCAGGCATACATTTCTTTTCCCATGTGTCCTGGCTAGAAGATCATGAGAAAATGAATTATATGAGCCCAGACAGTGTAAATTTCATTTTATCTACCAATTAGGAGAACCCAGAATGTCTCCAGGAGGAGGTCAAGACAGTGAAGACACCTCAGGACAACCACAGGACAGCACAAGTGCCCTGAGGTGCACCTGACTTGGCTGCTGATCTTAAGGACAACCTAAGACAAAAAGGTTTTTCCTGATGGTGGACAGAAACAACAAGTTCAGGAACTGTGGGTCAGGTGTGCTTTTTATTGCATTCAACTTGCTGATTGGATGGATTGCCAAGAGGAAGAAGGGTGTGGCGAGCATGGGGACCTACATCAACGACTCTTGGGGATGTGGTCTAGCCCGTGACACTCTCTTATATGAGCCGTATGGGAGAACCTTCCCTCATGATCAAGCAATTCTGCTATCACCGTGGGATGAGCTAAGTGTGCCTCACAAGAAGAGAAAGCAGGTGTTCAGCTCACTGTTGATGATCATTGACATCCAAGTTGACCCCAACTTGATGACCTTCACACCCCCTGATGCTGCCAGAGAGAAGTTGGTGAGGGAGCTGGAGTATTGGTGTGGTGAGAAGAGGAAGGAGAGACTGAAGAGATGGTATGAGCTCGGTGGTTGGATGAACTGGGCCTTGAACACATACCCGCTGTTGTGTCCAATGCTCAATAACTTTTATCCAAATCTTGTTGGGAGAAAAGACTCAACTTCTTCTGTGTGGGTGAACAACAGTATATGCAAGGACTTTCACTGGGGAAGGAGATTGCTGGACAACTCAAGCAGGGTGTTCTTGTTGAAGTCGTTGTTGTGGGACTTCGACAACACCACATCACTGGTCTATTGTGATGTGTGCCCAAAAGGGATGGGCTTCTGGTACCCTAACCTTGGACTAGGGTTCTATTCACCCACTCCATCTCATGCTAACCCTGAGCTTATCTTCTATTTTGAGGCTCTTTGCATTCTCTCTGCCCTTTATGATGCTCATCTGTGCTCGCCACCCCGAGGAGATGGTCACTTTATCATATTCACAGACAACAGTAACACTGTCGACATCTTTGAATCAACTCATTACATGCACTTCCTGCTTATAATCACCTTCTCAAAGCCGCAGTCAACATTCTCTTACTCAGCGACCACAGCTTACATGTTCTGCACATACCAGGTGAGGAAAACCAAGTTGCTGATGCCTTGTCACACTCAGAGTTTACCAGGGCCTTGACCTTGGAACCATGTTTGAAGATCTTGTCTTTTGAACCTTGGAGTTGGGCGCCATCATCTAATGACACCCTTATGTTTCAACCCCCTCAAACAACGCTGGGGGCAGCAGAACTATGATGGAGGGTACCTGCCCAGCCAGGCAGCGTGTTCGAGCTGCTTGTTCTAGAGAAAAGCTGGTGCATGAGAGAGCAATAGCCCTTGGTCATGCTTTGGATGAATCTACTCTTGGTAACTATGGATCAGCCCTCAACTCTTACCTCACATTTGTCAAGAATCACAACTTCCCTGTGGCTCCTACTCCTGATACCCTTTCTTTCTACACTGTCTACATGTACCACCATCTAAACCCTTGATCTGTCAACACATACCTTTCTGGCATTGTCAGTCAACTCGAACCATATTTTCCTGAAGTCTGCATGACTCGTAAGTCCCTGCTGGTGCATCAGGAAAAACCTTTTTGTCTTAGGTTGTCCTTAAGATCAGCAGCCAAGTCAGGTGCACCTCAGGGCACTTGTGCTGTCCTGTGGTTGTCCTGAGGTGTCTTCACTGTCTTGACCTCCTCCTGGAGACATTCTGGGTTCTCCTAATTGGTAGATAAAATGAAATTTACACTGTCTGGGCTCATATAATTCATTTTCTCATGATCTTCTAGCCAGGACACATGGGAAAAGAAATGTATGCCTGACATTTATTTAGATGGACAGTACTTGAGGTTTCAATAGCAGACATCCTCCAAAACCAATAGAAAGGTATTTCAGAATATTCTTATATCCATTCTTCAAGTGCTTCATTGAATAAAAAGACACCAGGTATATTATTTGTGCCTCTGTAGAGGGGGAGTAGCACAGCAAGATTTGCTTATAGCAGGGGCAAAACAGACTCTCTTGCTCTAATTTTTTGTGTACATGTAGATACATAGATAGTGCATGTAGTCTCAATTTTTTTTATAAAGATACATCCAATATCACCAGAGATATAGATGTGCGCATTTTTCTTATTGAGCAAAGTCAAGAACATCACATTTTGTAGGCAAATGGTGACCAAACTGGCTGAAACTTGGTACACATTATCACATGTATGTATACTATTGGGTCCCAGAGTATAAATGCAATGGACATAGCAATTATGGAGATATTGCATGAAGAAACCCAGAAACCACAAACTCTTTACAGGAATATTGTGAATTACATAGAAAGAATGCATTTATAAGAAAAATAAATGCCATAACCAGAATGGGCATAAAAATGCGGTTCTGACAGTATATAATGTATAGGGAATTGGACCTGATAAGGATGTGCTACTACACATAGTGCTGACTTTGGGTGATTTATCACTGAAGCATACTGTGTGCTCAGCACAGCCACTACTGAGTGCTTTGTCAAGGGTCAAGATGAAATTCCTTGGAGACCACTCAATCAATTGTCACAAAAATTTGCACACTTTTAGATACTATATATGCTCACGCACTCGTACATTTTCAGACAGTTTCCTGAAGAAATGACAAAGATATTAGGGTTGCGCTTTCTCAAAAACCTGCATTGAAATATCTCAACCAATAATAGTGTGGAAAGCTCATAAGCTGGAATCCATTAACAAGCATATCAAAGGTCCTTGCACACCAAATTTCAGTTTGATAGCTCAAGCAGTTGTTGAGATATTGAGTCTTCAACTTCGGGTAAAGTATGCACATTGCACCCTCAGCACAGCCACTGGTGGGCACTTTTTCAAGGGTCAAGATGGAATTCCTCCGCAACCGCTCAACCAATCTTTATGAAAATTTACACACTGCTAGATACATTATATGCAAAGGTGACTGCAAATTTTCAAACATTTTGCATCAAATCACCTGAGATATTAGGGTTGCGCTTTTTCAAAAACCCGCATTTGCATATCTCAACAAATAATAAAGCAGAAGATTCACGAGCTGAGATCCATTAACAAGGATACCAGAGGTACTTGCACAAAAAATTTCAGCCTTATAGCTTAAACGGTTGCTGAGATATTGAGCCTACACTGCGAGGAAGTGCATCATTTTCAAGCTCTAAGTCATTTCAAACTCAGACAGGCTGAGCGCTCATACAGGAGGTGGAAGCTGAATATCTCAAGAACTGCTACAGCTATGGACATAAAAATTTACAGGCATTTACAATACATACTGTTGATAATTTCTGCAAAGTTATATGTTATTTGATCAAATATTTACTGAGATATTAGAGGTACACCTTTTCAAAACTGTGCAGACATAATATAAAAATTTGAAATTTTGGAATATCATTCATTCATATCATTGAGATCACTGGTACAAATTTTGAGAAGCATAGCTGATTTATTTCTTGCAGTATTCAGCTGGGGAGAATGGTCACATCTGTGCCATGCATGGCACAGAATCATCACATTGTCATGCAGTCAACAAAGTCACATGATGGTTGTGGCATGTCTGTTTGGCTGTCATAGCTCCACCAAACAAAGTGTGCAGCAAGTGTTGTCAAACCTGCCAGAACTGTACTTGCATAACTCTTCCCATTTCCTTACACTTTCAAACGCGCTATCTTCTCTTTTCAAAGGTATGTTTTCTATCACACATTTCCCCTTCACAGTGCATCTCTCCTGCCAGCGCATACTCACGTAGCCCTCAGTTCATGGTCTCAACAACAGGTATGTACTTGTTTCTTTTTCATTCAATGATTAGATTCTCATGAACATATTCCAGGACATGGTGCAGAACAAGAAGAGAATTGAAGGAATGGCAATGCAAGAATTGGGAAAGTGAGAATTTGGGAGTCAGGTGGCAGCGCAATGGGTACCAGAGTGAGTCATAATATTTTTTTTTGTCTTCATCCTACTGACTACACTTCTATACGCCACTTAAATGTATCAAACACTGTATTTAAACAGGGTATACTCACATGTCAGGACTGTCATTATACAGTCCACCCATGGAGAGGCCATTGCCATGTGTGCCAGGGCTCCATGCTGTGGGCAGGGCCTGTCAACATGAGCAAACAACACAAGGAACAATGCCCAAGCATTGTTTCCTGAGCATTGTTTCCTGGTTGTTTTCGGCAGTCCCACCTCCGTTTTCGACAGGAAAAAGGCACCAACGATGAGGAAAACATATTTCCTCATTGTTGTGCACTGTTTCCCCCATTGTTGGGGGGGGGGATGGGATTGGGTGCATTGGGCCAGGCGTGTTTGGATGACGCAGCTTTTTTTCGGGGCCCTGGAACTATTTTAAGTTCATATTGTAATTACCATGACTCATTCATTATATTGCTGTCGCCGACATCTGTCACAACGTCTGGCAAGCTCAGAGATATCTTATAACACATGAAAAATTACAAAAAAAATCATATTAAATTCAAATAAAATATATACATGGTGCAGGTGGCTCTACCAGCCACCCACTATGAGATAAGGGGAACATGAGGACAAACAACATGTACGACACATCGTTTCCGCTCCCCTACCCTTTGCAGCCAAAAAAAAAATGCATAAAAAATATATTAAATTGTACAGAAAGAAAAATTACAGGATGCAGGTGGCTAGTAGGGCCACCTGCTATGAAATATAGGTAAAATGAGCAGAAACAGTGTGTTATAGTGTGCCATTTCTGCTCAGGGAGACGGGTGTGGGTCCTCCCTCGCCCCTCTGGCCTCTCTGCCCCCTCCTGTGCTCGTTGGGGCCCCATCTGCCCCCTCGTGTACTCGTGGGGCCACCTCTGCCCCCTCTGCTCCCTCCTCTGCTCCCACCTCTGCTTGTTTGCCCTCCTCAGGTGCTTGTGCTCCCCCTCCTCATGCTCCCCTTCTGCTTGAGCTGCTAGTTGTGGGTGCTGAGCAGGAGGCAACAGGCGGGGGTGAAGGGCAACGGCAAAGGGCAAAGGGCAAGGGCAAAGGCAAAGGAGGGGGAGGAAGGGTGACACAGGCAATGGGCAGTGGGCAATGAGTGGGGCAAATGTCGAGGGGCAGAGGCAGAGGTTGTTGGGCGGAGGCAAAGGGTGCAGGCGAAGGGCGAGGGGCAGGGCAAAAGTCGAGGGGTGGGGCAAAGGGCAAAAGGTACCTGTATCAGTTAGAAAAATATAGAAATACAAGGCAGTTTCCTAACTATGAATCTAAGCCCTGGAGGGCAATATGCTACCTTCCGCATTGGGAAGGCTCTCCTAATAAGAGGGAGGGGTTGCCGGGTGCCCGGCATCTGCAAGGGTGATGAGGAGGATGTAAATAAATTAGTAAGCATTCCATTTCCGGGGTGGGCAGGTGGTGGGAGGTGCAGGAGGGGGTGGAATGGGGGCAGGATAGGCCAAGCAGGACCCCGGGGCACTGCAGAGAACTGGTCATGTGACCTGTTTGCTCTGCAGCCTCAACCAGGGCCATTTTTTATGAAAAAAGTGCCCAGGGCCAATGTGATAGTATGTTACTGTATGTCATAAAAAAAATCAGGAGAATCTGGGATGTGGAATGTTGCGAAATGGCGCGTATGAGGTGTCACCTTAACTTGGTGCGTGTTTATTTTTAGCACAAGCTGCTAAATTGGGATCTGGCATCAAAATAGCCATTGCTGGCGCATTTTGGGCTCGTTTGGCTTCCCCCTGGGTTGAAATTGATGGGAACAATGACGCGATAATTTTTAGGTAACTCATAGCTACCTGTAGACACCCAGAACATGTGAATACGACCATTTTTGGCGATGTTATGGCCTAAACTGTGCTTCTATGCACAAAAATGCGAAAATGCGCACCTAATGCTCTGCCTGTCATGCATCCCTGGCTCATAAAAACTAGCTGATAATTTAGTATGCTACTAGAGCTTCAGAACGAGCCAATAATAATGGCCTTGCATGCATTATTGGTTATGCAATGGGCCTTTCGATGTTTATGTGCTAAAAACCTGAAAAATCGCACTCAAATCTCTATGCCACACATGTATCTATCCTTCCAAAACATTATGCATTCAGATAGAGGTTAATAAAGGCTACAAAACGCGCTATTCAGCATCTCCACGCGTTCATTTGTTCCAAAGATATACCTACAAAACTCCTCATCCCTCAATATCACAAAAAGCGAACTTCTGTATCTCCCCCAATTATTATCCAAGACCTGTAGAACTTTTCAGTCAGTCTCACCCAGTGACCTACTCACTATTTACAACACATAGCATGGTATAGACTCCCTTTTAATATAATATAAGCACCCCTTCCTCCTCCCCCTGAAAAGCCAGAAATGTGCCCCCATTTCCCATTCCCCAGGCTACTTATGTGAGCTGTAACATATATACATGTTAATGGTAGCCATATAGGTACCTCCATGCAAGAATACAGGAGTTAATAATGCCAAATGCACTTGCAGTGGCCAATTTCGGGTTTTCTACCTATAATCACCTTGTTTTCCCCATGGGATACCCAATTCTGAGGTCTTTGTACTCCCCCATGTATCCCTATAGGACTCCAGTGGACTCCAGTGGAGTCTGGTAGAAATCTATTAGCAGGAACACCAGCCAAAAGTGCCTACTGGACTCCAGTGGAGCTCACTGGAGTCCACTGGAGTCACCACCCAAAGTCTACTGGAGTTCACTGGAGTATACTGGAGTGGAGTGTCCATCTTCCACTGGACTCCTATAGGACTTCAGTGGAGTCCAGTGAACAATGCAGAGAGATGTTATAGTCATAGAAGACTGATGTCAAGATTGATGGCCAGTCACATGACTTGTTATTTGCCTATTCCTTCAGAGTCAGCTTCTGAAACTTTGATGTTATGGCCTCAAATAGAAACAATTAATAAATATATGATTGCTAGGCCCAGACTTGGCATTGATGAAAAGTAATAAAGCTATCAAGTTTGCTGATGACATCAATATCAGAGTCACATGTAACAAATTAGATTTTGCCAAAATGTGCTCTATCTACACAGGGACTAGGGGTGCTAACAATATGAGATATGCAGGTCACATGACTGTGAGAAAATTTCTTTTTAGGAGAAAATAATTGCAATAAATGATGATCCTGAATCCACTTGAGTGATGGTATTTGGCTCTATTAATGACAAGATATAAGCCAAATAATGCCAAAATTTGCAAAAGTAATCTACTTTTTCAGTATTTTGCATTTTTCTTGCCAAGCAGAGCAGCTAATGACATCAAATAACTTGATTCAGGGTCGGCCAAAGGTGCTCTACATGTTTTTTCCTAAAAACAATTGATTGTTAAGCATCTTGTTACATATTCTATATGTTGGACTTGGGGAATGGTCCAACAGACTATTATCTATTCTGATGTGTAATAGGTACTGGTTAGTAGTCTATTTTGATACATATACTGGAGTCCAGTGGAGTCCTATAGCACTCTGTGGGGGACCACAAAGTACTGCCAATTCTTCACCAATCTTCAAGAAGAAACATGTCCCAGAATCGGAACAATCTCCTCTTAAAATTCCGATACCTCCGAGACGACCAATGTGACACCTTAGATAACATAAAAATCAAACTGATTGCCACTTTTAAGGAGATCAAGGATATATATAATTAATCAGACAATGCAGAGACATTCTACTGACTACTTCTAAGTGTCCTCAAAAAGTTCTATTGTGATTGGGTCATTGTGGAAGGCAGGAGGTCTGAAATGAACCTCAAACAGACTGGTGAGGAGTGGTGATCACCATATTGCCTAGTTTGTCAAATGTGTTCACCCTGGAAACTGGAGGTAGTATCATTGCTCACACCTCTGAGAGGGGTTTACAAACACCTGATAGTTACTATAATCTATAATATATATTTTAAACACATTTTTATGAAATTTTAGAGCAAGGACTATACCTCCAATCCGAGGTAGAATCTTGGAGAGGGCAATTGAGAAGGCAGAAGGACAGTTGCATGAATAAAATATTCAGTTCTTATTCAACTTGCATTGGACTTTTTCTATATCACTCTAACAGTAGTATAGTAAGTATTCTGAGCTATCCGATGAGATTTGGGGCACTAGAGGATATGCTAGAAGGATGCCATGTCCACCATCAACATTGTGGGAATCCCCCGGGCAAGAAGGAGGAAGTGTCTTTGGTCATGGAATTGGGGTGTTTCTACACAGTCTTGAGGGCAGAAAAAGAAGGGAGGGTGCTAGGATAGTGTTCAGATTATGTTGGAGTGACAGGAATAACCCCAGCTTTGCTTGAAGGGATATAAGAGTGCACATTTTCGATTTTTCTGGTATCTTGTGAGGTGTTGTAGGTATATCTTTGGAACAAATGAACGCGTGGAGATGCTGAATAGCGCGTTTTGTAGCCTTTATTAACCTCTATCTGAATGCATAATGTTTTGGAAGGATAGATACATGTGTGGCATAGAGATTTGAGTGCGATTTTTCAGGTTTTTAGCACATAAACATCGAAAGGCCCATTGCATAACCAATAATGCATGCAAGGCCATTATTATTGGCTCGTTCTGAAGCTCTAGTAGCATACTAAATTATCAGCTAGTTTTTATGAGCCAGGGATGCATGACAGGCAGAGCATTAGGTGCGCATTTTCGCATTTTTGTGCATAGAAGCACAGTTTAGGCCATAACATCGCCAAAAATGGTCGTATTCACATGTTCTGGGTGTCTACAGGTAGCTATGAAAGGGCAGGGCAAAAGGGTGGGGCAGAGCATGAGGGTGGGTGAGGGGCAGATGAGGGGCAGATGAGGGGCAGATGAGGGGCAGATGAGGGGCAGATGAGGGGTGAGAAGGCAGGGCAGAGGATGGGAGGTGTGAATGAGGGGCGAGGGCGGAGGTGAAGGGTGCCCTCGCCGTCCTCATTGTGCCCCCCATCCTTGTCGTGCCATCGCCCTCATCGTCCTCATTGTGCCCCCATCCTCATTGTGCCCCCTGTCCTCATTGTGCCCTCACCCTCGTCATGCCCCCGCCATTGTTGTTTGTCACCCACTGTCATTCTGTCTCGGCTGCTGTCATCGCCATCGTCGTCATCATTCATTGTTCATCACTGTCGTCATTTGTGGCCATCGTTGTTTGTTGCTGTGGTTCTCCGCTCGCCACCGCTTGTCTGTCACCGTAGTTCGTCTGTCCGTGCCTCTGCCCACATCCCTAAAGAAGGGGAGGGGCATGAGAGGCGAGGTGAGAGACGGAGGGGTGGGGTTCCTGCCCCTGCCCACATCCCTATGGCAGGAGAGGGGCAAGAGAGGTGAAGAAAACAATCGTCAACTTTAAGTTGACATTCGTTGACCTAATTTGAGTTAAAGTGTACATTAGAGCACCTATTTGTAAATAAAACATATGACTTATCTCTTTTTTCAGCCATGGGGGGTCATTTGAAGTGAGGGAGGATGAGGGGAAAGGCCAGGTGGTGGTTGAAGATGAGGATCAACAACTCTTGTTGTTGTTGATTGCTTATCTGGCAGATGCCACAAACAATGTGATTGGCTGGCGCAGGCAGTCCGACCAGCCCGTGTTCCACTCATCGACCTCAGAATAGCTCATATGCTTGAAATATGATGAGAATTCTGGGATTGACCATCGGTAATTAATTTTACTACTGTAGTATATGTATTTATGGAGGTCCGAATACTATCTGAGAGTAAGAGCCAGCTAAGAGCCTGAATTACCTGCTCTGTGTGGTGATTTACGTTCTCCCGATGTTTGAACATGCTGAATACCACTCATTTGACAAGCTGAACAATTAAAAAAACTTTGCATTTTACATCATTGAGAGAGTAGGAACAACATACCAAAAATTTAGGCTGCATTTCCAATGTGGACCTTACAATACAAGCCAGTGTCCGAAATTTGACACATCTTGAGTTGGTTTTTGCTTCGGAATCAACATCATCATTCATGATTTCTTAGTTCACATCCTAAAGTTGATAAATTAATCAGGGGAGATCTATTCCTCAATACTATCATATTTAGCCACTCTGTATGATATTTTTATATATTTATTTGGCTTCTTCTGCCTCTTGGAATCTACATACAGAGGTGAGAGTCCCCTAATTGGCCTGACCCAGAGATGAATTCACTCATAAAATATTTAAATCTTGCTATACTTTGTTGAAACTACATACATAAATTTAATTCTACACTAATAACAGTTTCTGAACATTTGAATAGAGATACAAGGCATGCTGCATCCATCAGAGATGTTCTGTTGTCGACCAACAGAACGGAAATGGGATTGGGCCGATAATCCCAGCCAATGGGATGCGCAGCCGAATCCTGCTGAACCGCGATCAATGATGTTGAACATCATTGATCTGAGTCTTTCAGACTCTTTCTCCACAACCTCCCTCACCCCCTGACTGCGAGGCAGCCCTGCAACACAAAAAAAGGTAAGTATATTTCTTTCTTATGCTATTTACATCCCTACTAACCATCCCCTGCCTCCACAGAACACCGTTCATGTCAATGATGACGCAACGAAGCTACTGAGCCCCTCCTCTTGTGACAGGAATGTGGGCTCAGACACCTCTCTGCCCACCACCACCCTCTTGCCCACCACCGCGCCCACCGCCGCCCTCTCACCCACCATCGCCCTCTCGACCAGGATGGCAGCGGCAGGCACAGGACAACAATGACAGGCAACATGACAACAACAATGGGCACGATGATGATAAGGGCAAGAGGTACAACAATGAGGGCAGGAGGTACAACAATGATGACGGCGGTGGGCACTCTCGCCCGTTGTCTTGTTCACCCACTGTCTCGCCATCTGCTGTCTCCATCTCCGTCTCCCTCTCTCTCTGACCTCTTCCCTCTGCCCTCTGCCCTCTCGCCCTTTTGCCCTCTCCCTTGCCCTCTTTCACCTTTGCCCTTGCCCTTTCACCCTTGCCCTTTCACCCTCGCTCTCGCCCTTGCCCTTGCCCTCTCACCCACCTTGCCCTCTACCCACCTCACCCTCTCGCCCTGCTGACCTCACCCTCTCGCCCTGCTGACCTTGGCCTCTCACCCTGCTGACCTCGCCCTCTTGTCGACCCCGCCCTCTTGCCGACCTCACCCTCTCACCCCCTCCCTGGCCATCTCGTCCTCTGCCGCCCTTTTCCCCTTTTGCCCCTTTTGCCCCTCTCGTCCCTCTCCCCATCTCACCCGCCTCCTTGTCCCCTTCCCCGCCTTCTTGCCCTCGTCCGCCCAGGCCTCGTCTGGCGCTTGCTCACGCTTGCCCTCGCCCTCTGCCTCAGCCCTTGCCCTTGGCCCTTCCTGCCTCCTAGCCTCTTGCCCTTTGCCTGGCCAGCACCCCTCCCTTTCAGGAGGGATGTGGGCTGCTTTTGCTCAGCACCCACCCACCAAGCAGCCCAAGCACGAGCGCGAGGAGGAGCACAAGGAGAGTAAGGGAAGAGTACGAGTAAGGGGGAAGAGCAGAGGAAGGGGCAGAGAGCAGGGGGAGAGGGGAGAGGGGAGAGCAGGAGGGGGGTGAAGAGGAGGATAGCAGGCCCTGCACATCGAGCAGGACGGCACCGAAGCGAACGCCCAATGCAAGCATGAGCACAGCGGCAACACAACCACGACCATGACGGTGACACAAGCAGGGTGGCAAGAGCAGGTGGAGACAGTACGGCCGTGGCAGCGAGTGGCCTGTGAACAACGGGGATGACCAGGTACCCCCCGGTGCAGAAATGATGTGTCATGGCACATCATTTCTGCTCATTATCTCTTTATTTCACAGCAGGTGGCTGGTAGAGGGGTGAGGGAGGACCTGCACCCGTCTCCCTGAGCAGAAATGGTGCACTATAACATGCTGTTTCTGCTCATTTTACCTATATTTCATAGCAGGTGGCCCTACTAGCCACCTGCATCCTGTAATTTTTCTTTCTGTACAATTTAATATATTTTTTATGCATTTTTTTTTTGGCTGCAAAGGGTAGGGGAGCGGAAACGATGTGTCGTACATGTTGTTTGTCCTCATGTTCCCCTTATCTCATAGTGGGTGGCTGGTAGAGCCACCTGCACCATGTATATATTTTATTTGAATTTAATATGATTTTTTTTGTAATTTTTCATGTGTTATAAGATATCTCTGAGCTTGCCAGACGTTGTGACAGATGTCGGCGACAGCAATATAATGAATGAGTCATGGTAATTACAATATGAACTAAAAATAGTTCCAGGGCCCCAAAAAAAGGCCGCATCATCCAAACGCGCCTGGCCCAATGCCCCGCCCACAGCATGGAGCCCTGGCACACATGGCAATGGCCTCTCCATGGGTGGACTGTATAATGACAGTCCTGACATGTGAGTATACCCTGTTTAAATACAGTGTTTGATATAGATTTCTAGCAGACATGGCTGCTGACTATATATCTAGATTATGATATCTTCTTTCTATGCTATGGGTGAGTGCATATTTCAGTAGGAGGGAATTGTATTATAGCATACAGTACTAGTATTAATGTAATCTGTTCAATGTACATTAGATAGAGAAATATAATTGAGTCTTCTTTCAATACATGAAGTGTGAACAGAAAAAAAAATGAAATGTCCTGAATAAAATCTACTGTAGTCTTAGCCTGTCCTCTGAGCATCTTGAGGACACCCTGAGGACGCTATAAGATTTTACACCTAGGAACGTAGGCTTCAGGAGCCTTACTGTTCTTGGTGTCTTAGATGTCTCAGATTGTCCTCAAGACAACCTAAGACAAAAAGGTTTTTTCTGATGGATCTGGGTGATGGACAATTAAACCCAGAAGCAAGGCTGAGAAGTCTTTCATTTCCAGCCATGTAAGCTAGAATTTTTTAGAATCCTTGGTAGTTTCCTAACTCTAAGTCTATGTCTGGAAGGGCAATATCCTACCTTCCATTTTGCGAAGGCTCTCCTATTACCATGGAGGGGTTACTGAGTGCCCAGCATGTGAAATGTGACTGATGCCAAGACTGATGGCTGGTCATGTGACTTTTCAATTGCCTTTTCCTTCAGGGTCAGCCTCCAAAACTTTGATATTATGGCCTCAAATGGAAACAATTAATTAATACATGATTCTCAGGCCCAGACTTTGGCATTGATGAAGAGCAATAAAGCCATCAAGTTTGCTGATGCCATCAACATCAAAGTCACATGTAACAAGTTGGACTTTGCAAAAATTTGCTCAAGTCCTCTTCTGCTATGTCTAGACAGACACTAGGGGTGCCAGAAATGCGAAATTGGCTGGTCACATAACTGAGGGAAATTTCCTTTTTGGGAAGAAACAGTTGGAATTGAAACCCTGGGCCTAGGTGACCCTGCCACCATCAGCATGACCTATTTGGCTTCATCAACAACAAGATATAAGCCAAACAATGCTAAAATTTGCAAAATGCAAGCCATTTTTTCAGTAATTTGTATTTTTCTCGCCAACCAGAGCAGCTGATGGCATCAAACAACTTGATTCAGGGTCATGAAAAGGTATTCTACAAACCCAGATACTTTTTTCCTCAAAAAAAACATTATTAAATATCTTGTTATGTGCCCTCTTCCCAAAGCAGAAGGTAGGATATTGCCCTCCCAGACGTAGACTTAGAGTTAGGAAACTACCTAGGATTTCTATATTTTTACAGCTGATACAGGTGCATCCCAAAGCTGAACAAGCCCTCCTATGCTGTGCCAAAGGCTTTCAGGTCTATCCTACTCCTCATTACTTCTGGTAAACTTATCGAAAAGATGATCGCCAACAGAATACAGTTTGATGTGGTTAAGCATGATATCTTTCACCCCAACCAATTTGGTGGTATCCGCCACACTAGTATGGAGCACCTGGAATCATATAACTGCAGCAATAGCCACTATGGTGAGGTGTATAATGCCAATGAGTTTACAGCCCTTTGCAGAACTTAGGGTGTGGGCCGTTTTTTTTCCAAAACAGGTCGATCTGATGGTTCGAGTGAGGTCAGGACTCGTTCGTAGAATAACTTCGTCAATTTAAGCCCGTTTCTAATAAAAATACAATCGTTGGACTTGGATTGAAATTATGCCTTAAATGGTGTCCAGAAAGGTGGGGTAGAGTGAGGGAATGAGGAATATTGACTGGAGGAAGATTCTGATGAGGTGGCGGCCATTCACTTTTGTCGAGCTCTCCTCTTGGGCTAATTCTCCCTTGAACAAAGCTTTCTTGCAATTAGAGATCATTTACATTAGAAATAGGGCATTAAATGAGAGCCCAGGGTGAAGTTGGTGGGGCAACGCCGCCGCTCACAATGCACATACATATGTGGATGAGGGGATGTCCACTTTCCAACCTGAAAACTACCTAGAAGCTTCACATTTTTACAAAATCATTATGTACTTACTCGAACTAAACTGTGAATATCTTTTTTCTAGTTGAGAGAAATACAATGAAGACAGCCCAACACCAGTTCTCGTAGGCCACTCAAACACTGTCTTTACCCATGTCCAAAGGACGCTGCAGGCCTAGTCAGTCGTAGATATGGTTTTTTCGTGTCAGTGTAGCACCAACGTGTCAAGAACTCTGTCTATTTCATGGTTCCAGGCAGTCCCAGGTCCAGATGAAACCACTGGGGGAAGCCCTCACAATCTCTCGCAATCCAGGCATGCTATACTCCATACATTGGGGATTATTTTATTGATTAGTGTATTCTCCATGTAAAAGTCTCTTCTGTATGCAAATTACATGAAGACAGGTAACGAAAATGCTTGATTTTGTAGCCACCTCATTGAGGGGGTGCAAAATGAGCACAGATGAAATGCCTCAGCCTACTATGACATTCCTCCCACATATTATACACCATTCAACGCAGAATTTCAATACACGTCCAACGATTGTATTTTTATTCAAAACGGGCTTAAATTGACGAAGTTATTCCACAAATGAGTCCTGATCCCACTCGAACCATCAGCTCGACCCATTTTGGAAAAAAAATGTCCCACGCCCTAAGTTCCGCAAAGGGCTGTAATGATTTGAAATCATTGGAATTACAGCATGAAATCATTGAGCAGCGAGATTTTTCCTCTGTGGCAAAATCTTTGGTTATAAGGCAAATCATTGCGACTTCATAACTCTGTCTTATGAAATCTTTCTGAGGCAAAGAAATATCATTGAGCAAAATCTTTTCTTTGCCAGATGAAATCATTATGGAAATTATCCAGGTTGTTGCGAAATCATTAAATCATTAATCATCTATGCAGATAAATCACTTCTTGTCTATGAATAAATGATTTTGCTTTCTTCTTAATATAGCTAATAAGTTTACTTAATGATTATGTAATCTGATGCATGATCTATCAAATGCCTTTCCCACCATTATTTTCCCATGTTACCATCATATTCTGGCCTCAAATTCAAACATTATCTAGAATCAGATAAGGACCCCTTTAGCATGGGCAGAAAGTTGTGTCACAGCCTTCAAAGGCACAAGCTCCAAATTTGGGGCAGATGACTAAGTCCCACCAGCACAGCAATGATTTCACGTCAAAGTCAATTCTTTGTCTAAGTCCCTTTATCAATGATATCTCATGATGCGAGAATAATTTGCAGAGAGAAACATCATTGTCTGTCCTTAAATTAATGATTTCGCCAGAGATAAACTTCATTGAATTAATGACCAGCAACGATTTTGCATAATTATTTAATTCAGATAAGAAAAGATTTTGTTCCAATGATATTTCTTCCTCGAGGAATGATTTTGCAGAATGATTTAGCTCAGATAAGAAAAGATTTTGCTCAATGATATTTCTTTGCCTCGGAAAGATCTTGTAAGGCAGAGTTATGAAGTCGCAATGATTTGCCTTGTAATCAAAGATTTCACTACAGAAGAAAAATCTCGCTGCTCAATGATTTTGCACTGTAATTCTGATGATTTCAAATCATTAAACTCATCGGCATTATACACCTCACTGTAGCAGCTATTGCCGCAGTTATATGATTTGAATGCTAGCCACCACCCTCCACCAGAGGTCTACTGAGGATGCTGGATTGATTCTTACCCATCTTGTGTGAGTGGGGTGGGTTAAGGGTCTCCAGACTAGCACGCTTGCTTTCAACATCGCACAGTTCTTCCCTTCTATCAACCATGAAATGTTCATGGCTGTCCTGCACAAGCAAGGGCTTTCGCCAATCTTGGTGGATTTCTTTGCTTCGTATCTAGTTGGTCATTCCACAGTTTACTGTTGGAACACCTTCCAATCCAACTCATGGTCTGCAGATGTGGGTGTCGGGCAGGGTTCAGCACTCTTGCCTGTTATTTCAGGGCTCTTCATCACTCCAGTAATGAAGCTGTTTCTGCATCAAAGCAGCACCTCTCAACATGATGCACCTCTCCTTTGTGGATGATGGGACCATCCTGGCCCAGTCCAAAGACCTCAATGATAATAATGTGGGCCTGCATAAGGCCTGCAAAATTATCTACCTTTTATTTGTTTTATTTTTCGCATTGACGTGATGCCTACAATCCTTCGCTTGATCAGGGGTATGCCCTGCATACAGGCTAGATAACACAGTGGACGATGAATGAGACAATGAGCAGGTTGTTTACATGTGTTTACAAGTGGGTGTTTGAGATTGAGTTTGACTGTGTCACCAGAATGGTTTCAGCCATTAGGTGTTCCAATCTGGTATGAATAGACAAACGTCCACACTTCAAATAAAGTGCTAGAGCATTGGGCCCCTCCAGCAATTCTTCTACAAGAAGCCCACACTGTTGTTTTCCAGGCCCCAAAATTTCAACAGAATTCAATCAATCTTTTTGACAATACAGAAATTTTCAAGTCCTCACAACCTTTCAACATATTATGGAATGCATACCATGGCAGACAGGCCATATACAAGAAGGAATGCCAGAAGCGAGAACAATCTTTAGATTGTCAAGTCCATCTAGCCAGAGCTAATAATCCTCCCATCAAATTGACAACAATTTACATTTGGGCTATGTATGAGGAGAATTGTCACCTCTTTCTCTCAAACACCCACTTGTAAACACAGCCAGTGCTGTCAGTGATACATATGAAGCCGGGCAGTTGCCCAAAACTGATGATGCATCAGGGAGGGCAGTTCCCCAGCCCTATAAAACAGAGGCAATTGCCCTGTAAAAATGACATAGAGGGGTGTTATGGACTGTGATATGTGACAGATGCCAAGTAGATCAACAAGTCATGTGACTTTCAACTTGCCTTTTTCTTCATGCTCAGCCTCCAAAACTTTGATATTCTGGCCTCAAATGCAAACAAATAGTAAATATATGACTGCCATGCCCAGCATGGTGTGATGCAAATGCAATGAGTCCATCAAAGGTGCTGATGGTATCACAGAGTCACATGTTGTGAGTTGGACTTTGGCAAATTTTTGTTGAAGTCTCTTCATATGAAGCATTAGACAATTGCTAGAGGCTATTGATATTTCTTCAAATAACAGGTCACATGACTGTGGGAATCAACTTTGTTTTGCATTTTTCTCAACAACCACTAATGCTGCTGATGTCATTCAAGTACTTTTAGGATCACCTGATCATGATCTATGACCCTGCACAAAAAAAATTTTCAAAACCACTGATGTTTTGAAATTCTTTTGTGTTTTTCTCAACAACGACTAATGCTGATGATGTCATTCAAGTACCATCAGGATCACCTCAACATGATCTACGATCCTGCACAAAAAATTCCCAAAAATGAAATTGGGCAATTGCCCAAGCTGTCACATCTAGAGCAAAACAGGCCTACAATACTGGTGTTTTAAGGCCTGGGGAACTGCCCTCCCTGATGCATCCCTCATATTGGGCAACTGCCAATAATTGATATATCAGCTGACAGCAACAGGTGGTAAACACATGTAAACAAACTGCTTGCTGTCTCAATTGTTGTCCACTGTGTTATCTACCAGCCAGACCACCCTGCCCGAACATTTGCACCACACTAGCAACTCATGTCTGACCTCCCACCGAGAGGCTGGGCCACAAGACCCCCTGGGATTCGTCCCAGGG
>CACVBS010000059.1:177347-199173 GCA_902728275.1 Cyclocybe aegerita | reverse complement strand
TCCGTCGACCTACTTCAGGAAACAAAAAACACCTTGAAGTTGCGAGACACAGTCAAGGATCTTCCTGGCGATCTCGAGGTATTGACCACCTCCATTGCGAAGGCCACAGACTGGGTTCTGCAGGCCGTGCACCACAATCCGCTCACCATCGATGGGGGCGATGCCTTCTTGGCCCAGATGACGTCCTTCGTGAACGCCGTCATGGCCACCGACTTCAGTCGTATTCGCGGACCAGGTGAACTCGACAACTTCTCGCTCGCCTCTCTCCTCGAGGCCGAGACATCTTCTAAGGACGAGCTGACCATCCACCCGGCTCCCGTTTTTAGGCCTCCTCCTCCTGCTGCCCGTGGGCCGCTCGACGAGGGTGTCGGTGACGTAGGGGCCCCGCCCAACGTCCTCATGCAGGCACTGGACGACCTCGGTCGCCCGGCCTCCCCATCTCGCATCCCTGCTTCTAAGAAGCATAAGGGTGTCAATTGTCCGGTCCCACCTCCTCCTCAGAAGAAGAGCAAGGTGGCCTACTCTCACCCTGGTCCGCCTCCGCCGATCAATCGCGCCACCAGCCTTGCCACGATATGGACAACCTATGGGACGCCCTGCACGGCATGTACAACTCGGCCTCTGGCCGCGAGTACGACGCCTCAGTATTAGATGAGCTTCCCGATGAGCCGGTCCGCGAGTGGGCTGACTTCTCAGAGCATGAGTTGCTGAGCACCCTTAAGGGGTGTTCCAACTCCTCTGCACCAGGACCGGACCATGTTACATGGGTCCACCTAAAGGAGTTGCTCAAGGATAAACACGTCCTTGCGCTCTTCATCGTGCTGGCCAATGCCTGCCTTCGGGTGGGTCATTGGCCGCGTATATTCAAGGAGTCGCTATCGGTTATTGTCCCGAAACCGAACAAGCCCTCCTATGCCGTACCAAAGGCCTTCAGGCCGATTGTACTCCTCATCACTTTCGGTAAACTTATCAAGAAGATGATTGCCAATAGGATACAGTTTGACGCTGTCAAGCATGATATCTTCCATCCTAACCAACTTGGCGGCATCCGCCAGAGGTCCACTGAGGATGCTGGATTGATTCTGACCCATCTCGTGTGAGCGGGGTGGGTTAAGGGTCTCCAGACTAGCGCGCTGGCTTTTGACATCACACAGTTCTTCCCTTCTATCAACCATGAGATGTTCATGCTGTACTGCGTAAGCAAGGGTTCTCGCCGGTCCTGGTGGAGTTCTTTGCTTCCTATCTTGTTGGTCGTTCCACAGTTTACTGTTCGAACACCTTCCAATCCGACTCGCGGTCTGCGGACGTGGGTGTCGGGCAGGGCTCAGCTCTCTCGCCTGTTATTTCTGGGCTGTTCATTGCTCTGGTAATGAAGCTCTTCTATATCAAAGCGGCACCGCTCAACACAACGCTACTCTCCTTTGTGGACAATGGGACCATCTTGGCCCAATCCAAACAACTCGATGATAATAATGTGGCCTGCGTAAGGCTTACAAGATTATCTACCTTCTCTTTGTTGCCTTCGCGCTCGTTCTTGAACACGACAAGACCAAGCTGTTCCACTTTTCGCGTCAACGAGATGCCTACAATCCCTCGCTGGATTTGGGGTACACCCCACATACCGGCGCTACACCTTTGAAGCCCAAGACCTATTGGAGGTACTTGGGCTTCTACTTTGACCACGGGCTCACATTTCAGGAGCACGTTCGCTACTACGCCACCAAGGCGTTTACCACCATGCAGGCCATGCGCATGCTCGGCAACTCCACTAGAGGTCTTTCACCTAAACAGCGCCGACTCTTGTATCAGTCGTGTGTGGTTCCCATTGCCACATACAGCTATCGTCTCTGGTATTTCGATGGTGCTGGCAATAAGGGCGCGATGAACCAGTTGAAACGGATGCAGCAGAAAGCTGCTCTATGGATCACGGGTGCTTTCCGCACCTCACCCTCGAGGCCTTAGCAGGTCTCATCCCCGTCCACTTTATGCTGAAGAAGTTGGCAACGTGTGCAGTGTATCGCGTCGCCACCCTCTCGGACACCCACCCTCTTCGCTCTATGATGGGCGAGGGACTCCTTAAGTGAGCCGCACCACATGCTCGCTCCGCCGCCTTGATGACCCCAGCCATGCAAGGGAAAGTAAAGAGTACTGTTATGGAGGTGGATGAGCGCGTCCACACCTTAACTGAGAGCTTCGAGCCTTTTGCGCCCGAAGCTCGCCCAGGTGATTGGTTATTGGACCGCTTTGCGGACCGTCTCCACTTTGACAAGCGTGATCCTGCCCAGGATAGGCGCCCATACCTTGACGAGCTCATCGCGAAAGCAAGGGCTGACCCACTAACAGTACTGGCTGCAACTGATGGCTCTGTCCCTCAGTCCAACCAGTATCAGGCGGCTTCGGCTGCCATAATCTACAAGGGACATCGTGAGCTCGAAAGGACTCGCTATGTCTCTGGCAGAGTCACCGCCCCAGATGCGGAACTCAATGCCATCTCGTGTGCAGTGCGCCTTGCTGTCAAGCAGGCAAACTGCCAGCATATCATGGTCTTTACTGACTCTATGGGCTCGGCCCATAGAGCGGTTGACCCTGGCGTGCATTCTGGTCAGGCTTTTAGCCTGTCAGTCTGTCGCGTCCTTCAACAGTGGTTTGAGGCGGACGATCTCCACCGCATCACCTTTATCTACGTTCCATCCGCTCTGTGGTGGGATATTCATGGTGAGGCACACAGGTACGTCACCGAACTCAAAGTCAGGGTTGGACGTCGCAAGACGGACAACTCCATAGACGCGCTACGCTCATGGGCTGCGCACTCAGTCCTGGATTCGTGGAGCTCCACTTTCCAAGATCCAACCTACCAAGGCTCTGAATTCTTAGAGCTTCAACAGCCTGACGGGCGGCTGCTACAGCCATCGTACCTCAATGGGGGACCTTGGCTTTCAACATTCGGACACAGTATCACTGAGTTCGCTCGTGTTTGCCAGTGTATAATTGGCCACGTGCCCATTGGAGTGTATTACCGTCGCTTCAAGATCAATGAGCCTCATGGCTGCACTTGCGGGGCTGCTCTGCAGTCACGCCAGCACATTCTCTTTCGCTGTCGTGATCGCTACTCCGTGCATTACCCCCGCTTTCTTGGGGATATTGCATCTTTTATGAAGTACAACCCTACTGCGTTTGGCTTCAACCAGGACCCTTCAGGTGTTGGATAATTGTTGTGGGCAGGGTTGTTCCTCCTTTCGGAGGATTTATGGTGAATCGACACCACCGAGCTCTAGGGTTCGAAGACCTGCACCTTCCACTATTTCTTCGCGCTTGTGGCCGCTATTATATAGCTGATTGCGGCGCCGCTAACTTTCTGCGTCTGGTTTTGGGCAGGCACCTCTCTGGCTTGTCAGCCTCAAGACACCCTGCCACCTCCCGGGTGGTGCTGTTTTATCTCATTTGCGCTGCGTGGCCTCCGAACAGCGTCCGACGGCTTTGGGGTTTAGCGGGGCCTCAATGGTCTCCTCCCCTTATCCCACATCACCATTTTTGCGAGGTGGGTCTGGCTTTATGGGAGTTTAGGCGTTTGAGCCATAAGGCTCGTGGTTGGGGGGGCGGACGTCTTTTAGTAGTTTGCTTAGTACCCAGGCCGTGTAGCGTACGTGTTTGTAGATAGCAAGCAGGCTGCCATCGAGCACCGCTATATAAATTGTTGATCAAAAAAAAAAAAAAATGGGCAAGCCACACGTCCGAGAACGCTGTCATGATAGCATCGGCTAAAGCTTCAACGCCTTCCTTGGTTGCCAGGGCTGCGACATGAATAGCTGCAAGATCCCAGAGAATATCCGAAATGAAAGACTTTTCAGCCTCACTTCTGGGTTTAATTGTCCGTCACCCAGATCTGGGCGGTTCAGGACTGATATCAAGATCTGTGCAGATCGGGACATGATCTGACGGACCCTGGAGATTGTGCTCCAATCTGGGCATCGAGATTAGGATCTCAGATGGAGCTAAGAATACAAGATCCAACTGGTTTGGATTAGGACTGATCCTTGTCGGTCCATGGTTAGAAGGTCATGCCCACTCGAGGCCGATCTGAGATGCGGTGTCCTGCAGGGATATTGCCGTTGACGACTCGCCATGCTCATAGTCATCCCAAGTCGTCGACACGCAGTTGAAGTCACCAGCCATATAAATGAAAGGTGGTAAAGAATGCACACGAGCAGCGAGGTGCTCAATGGCTGTGTGTTGATCGTCAGAGTAGACGTTCATTAAGTTAAGAACCTCGCCCCCCCCACTAAAGAGGGAGAGGACGAGATGTCGTGATGGTCGACGATGTCGCGGCGCATAGCGGGATGATAGCGGGATAGCCTAGTCGAAACATAGGCAATCACGTGGGGAACTTCCCCTTCCTTAATGTGCACCATTTGCAGCCAGTCGGGATGCTTCGGTGCACCAATAACCTCATCGCCCTCCATGCTAGTGGTGGACGGTGCGTGTCTTATGAAATTCCAAGGGGTTTCTTGGAAAAATAAAATATCAAATCTGTTTTTACAAATTTCAAGAAGAGTGTCTACGTGTGCATAGGTATGACGAACGAACATGCTGACAGTAAATACGAAGCCCACTACTTAGATCCTGATGGTTTCCCAACATTAGTCTAGGTTCAGGGGTTAGTAAGTTGGCGGCAAGCAGCGTGCTCATGTACCTGATGATACTCGGCCATGATCCACTCACCGTCGTAGCAATGGGCCCAGAACTTGCACAAAGCTGAGTTGGCGGCGTGGTCCTTGTGGCAATTGACACAGCGGCCCTTATGGAGGCAAGGCTGGTCGCGAGGGGTGGGCGGCACAGGAGGCTTTGCTTTCACGTTGCCCTTGCAACATCCCGCATGTTGATGGTGCTCCTTCTGCTCATGCGGACCCGAGCAGATGGGGCAAGAGAGTTGTTTCGCCTTGCAGGCGACGGTGGGATGGCCCCACTTCCAGCAACGCTGGCATAGCGGAACCCCGGTGTGTCATGTGGCAGGCCTGATTGCGCAGGACCACCCAGCGAGGAAGATCGGTTGGCCAAGGGCCTTCTTGGTGTGGGTTCCCTGCTGGGAGTCCCAAATGTTGCAGTAGACGGTGCACGATGTTGAGTGCGCCGAATTGCGGTCGATCCGAGGCTTGGTGCTCAGATATGCGAAGACCTCAGCGTGAACTGAGGTATGGAGGGCCTTTTCAAGCGCCTCCTGGGTGATCTTCAACCCTTTGGATCAAAGTAGGGAATATCGAGGATCTTTATGAAAGATGTTGACGACGGGAGTGCACCCTCGAATGGAGTACCCATTGGGAGGCTTTCGCGGATGAAGTTGCGCAGTATGTCCAGGTCGGACAGGCTGGCAACAGCGGGGGTGACCAATGACAAACCGTCATAGGCGCGGACGATGGAGGTGACCTTAAGCATAGATCAACCATCCCTGAGGTACCTGTTGGCCGCATGGACAGCCGACTCGGTGAAGAACTTCGTGAGGTCAGGAGGGGTACCCCCGAACGACACAAGAACCTGCTTCTGGGTGGGGCCCTCAGAAGTAAAGGAAGGAACGGACTGATGAGTTGAAGTCTTCATCAGGCCCATTGGGAATGCGGGAGGAGGAGAAGGCCCATGACGTTGCGGTCCCAAGGCAGGAGGCGGGGGAGGCATCGGAGCAGCCTGTGGTGCGATCCCTGCTCATGTCGTTGGATGGGGCTTGGGTTTGGTGGCACAATTGATCGGCGGTGGCGGACCAGGGCGAGAGTAGGCCACCTTGCTCTTCTGAGGAGGAGGAGGTGGGACCGGACGATCAACACCCTTACGCTTCTTGGAAGCGGGGATGCGAGACGGGGAGGCTGGGCAATTAAGGTTGTCCAGTGCCTGCATGAGGACGTTGGGCAGAGCCCCTACGTCAACGACACCCTCATCGAGCAGCCCACGGGCAACAGGAGGAGGGGGCCTGAATACAGGAGCCGGGTGGATAGTCGGCTCATCCTTGGAAGATGTCTCGGCCTCGAGAAGAGAGGCGAGTGAGAAGTTGTCGAGTTCGCCGGGTCCACAAATGCGACTAAAGTCGGTGGCCATGACGGCGTTCACGAAGGATGTCATCTGGGCCACGAAGGCATTGCCCCCATCGATGGAAAGATCATGGTGCACGGCCCGCAGAACCCAATCTGTGGCCTTCGCAATGGAGGTGGTCAATACCTCGAGATCGCCAGGAAGGTCCTCGATGGTATCTCGGAACTTCAAGGCATATTGACCTAAGAGAAGGTCGACAGAGGGGTCCCTCGAGACCTCTTCGCCTTCCTGAGCGCCCTCGACCTCGATCTCCTGGGGGTGGGCCATCCCCGAGTCAGACTCGTATCCGGATGAATGGGTGGAACCCATGGTGGAATGGGACCTGCGGCGAGGCGACGTGTTGCGCGATTGAGACGGAACGACTGTCAAGTATGTGGCCCTAGTCGAAGTAGGGTCTGGTGAGATTGGCGAGGCACCACTGCCAAAGGACGATGAGCCAGCGACCAATGGTGGGATGGCTGGTGGTGCGGAGCCTGAACCCCCCCCACGACGGCTCCTAGGAACCGCCCCAGGGGGCCTCGCGCCCCGACCTCTTGGTGGAAGGTCGGACATGGTTTGCGATAGCGGTACGAACAATCAAAAGTAGTCTTCTGGCTTGTTGATAAAGCGCTAGACGATGTGCGAGACAGTGAGCTGGTTGTTTGCGCTTGTTGACAAGTGGGCGTTCGAGAGAAAGAGGCGACGACTTTTCATCATCATGGTCTCCAGATTTGAAGTATGAGCTTGTTTGACAATATATTCAAAATCAGTCCAAAATGATGCCAGCTTCTTTGCAGTTGTCCAACTGTCAGGTTTCTCTGAAATGGCATGCAAAGTGTTGGCACAGATATTTCCAGTTGTTTGAGATTCCTTCTGTTGCTTTTCCTCCATACGAGCAGCAATACCATACTGAATATTCTCAATTATATCAACAATAGTATTGATGTTAATTGATGCAAAAGGGCCTGAACAATTTGAACTTAGTCAACAAATAAGGAATATGAAATAGGAATATGAATTAATATTCCTTACCAGAATATGGTGTAGGACCATCAGCATCCATGTTGACATCTGATAGGATATTTTCATGAGTTGAAGTTGACATCGTTGGCATTGTAAAAACAGCGTATTGTAGCTCTTCTTTAGGATCAAGCCATATCTTCCGTAAGGGTTTTGCATTTGCTGGAGTATTGTCCTCAAATTCACTTTGTGAAGTATCGCTCTGAGATTTTTGCTTTAGAATAAACAACAATTTGTTTAAAAAATAAATGTACTTCTTCTAGCCGCTCATCTTCTTCATTATGCTGGAATAATATATTAATAAGTGCACAATTGTACCAGATAGGGTGAAACACATACCATGTTTACATTACTGAAGACAGCTTTTTCCTTTCCTTTTGACTGAGATGCTTATACTATATTCAGCACATTTTATAAGTGCAATATGTTTGATACTCTTACCTGGTGATTCAAATATATAAAATTCAGCCAGGTCATGAGCCATCATTCCTCCCATTTTGTCGGCTGGAGTTGTATAAACCGGAGTGGAAACTGTTTTTTGCTTCTTGTTTGATGAATCTGCTTATATGAATATAATGAGATTCAGCAAATAAATCATATAATAGAAGGTACCCACTATCATTAGCATTATTTGGTTTTCTCTTAGAAGTATTTTTTGGAACTTGAGTATCATTCTTCTTCTTTCTTTGAGCAATTCCTGGTTGTCCTTCCTCAATTTCTCTTCTCATTAAATCAAAGTCAACCTCGACTTGAGATGGCATGTACTTTGAATGCTTCTCCATGTAGTCAACCATCTTGAGCAATAGCATTTTATGGTTTGAGTTCTTTCTGGGTGCTTCTAGCCAATGACGAGGAGAGATATCCTGTCCTTTATGCTTTACAGTAATTGAGGACATGAGTTTGACAGGATTGATGTCAAATTCTTCAAATGGAAGTTGTGTTCCAAAGTACCACACTAAAAGATACATATTGTTGAAGAAAAAATTGATGAGTGATTGAGGCTCCATGATAACAGCTCCATCGATAGCATAATTTGCTGATTCAGGAACTGATGTGCCATCATATCTGCTAAAATCTTTATAAATAATCTGCTCATCAAGTATTCAGAATAAGCTTACATATAGCGAGAAATTTCTGGCAGAATTGAAAAGTTCTGATTTTTTGTCCAATTTGCCAATGGAATCATGCTATTTCCATTTCCAAGCATTATAGATCATGGAGAATATGAGACCAAGACAAATCGAAGAGCATTGTGTGCTACTTCCTCTCCTGGAGGTGCAATTGGAGGAGATCTGCCATGTCGAGTGAGACTGCAGAAGTTCATGACCATTAAAGGTATGGAGGTGGACGAGCGTGTCCACACCTTAACTGAGAGCTTCGAGCCTTTTGCGCCCGAAGCTCGTCCAGGCGATCGGTTACTGGACCGCTTTGCGGACCGTCTCCACTTTGACGAGCGCGATCCTACCCAGGATAGGCGTCCGTATCTAGACGAGCTCATCGCGAGAGCGAGGGCCGACCCACTAACAGTACTGGCTGCAACTGATGGCTCTGTCCCTCAGTCCAACCAGTATCAGGCGGCTTCGGCTGCTATAATCTACAAGGGACATCGCGAGCTCGAGAGGACTCGTTATGTCTCTGGCAGAGTCACCGCCCCAGACGCAAAACTTAATGCCATCTCGTGTGCAGTGCGCCTTGCTGTCAAGCAGGCGAACTGCCAACATATCATGGTCTTCACTGACTCTATGGGCTCAGCCCATAGAGCGGTTGACCCCGTCGTGCATTCTGGTCAGGCTTTGAGCTTATCAGTTTGTCGCACTCTTCAAGAGTGGTTTGAGGCGGATGATCTCCGCCGCATCACCTTCGTCTACGTCCCATCTGCTTTGCGGTAGGATATCCATGGTGAGGCACACAAGTATGTCACCGAACTTAAAGTCAGGGTTGGACGTCGGAAGACGGACAATTCTATAGACGCGCTACGCTCTCGAGCTGCGCACTCAGTCCTGGATTCGTGGAGCTCCAATCTAGACGAGCTCATTGTGAGAGCGAGGGCCGACCCACTAACAGTACTGGCTGCAACTGATGGCTCTGTCCCTCAGTCCAACCAGTATCAGGCGGCTTCGGCTGCTATAATCTACAAGGGACATCGCGAGCTCGAGAGGACTCGCTATGTCTCTGGCAGAGTCACCGCCCCAGACGCGGAACTTAATGCCATCTCGTGTGCAGTGCGCCTTGCTGTCAAGCAGGCAAACTGCCAGCATATTATGGTCTTTACTGACTCTATGGGCTCGGCCCACAGAGCGGTTGACCCTGGCATGCATTCTGGTCAGGCTTTTAGCCTGTCAGTTTGTCGCGTTCTTCAAGAGTGGTTTGAGGCGGATGATCTCCGCTGCATTACCTTCGTCTACGTCCCATCCGCTCTGCAGTGGGATATCCATGGTGAAGCACACAAGTACGTCACCGAACTCAAAGTCAGGGTTGGACGTCGCAAGACGGACAACTCCATAGATGCGCTACGCTCCCGAGCTGCGCACTCAGTCCTGGATTTGTGGAGCTCCACTTTCCAGGATCCAACCTACCGAGGCTCTGAGTTTTTAGAGCTTCAACAGCCTGACGGGCGGCCGCTACAGCCATCGTACCTCAATGGGGGACCTTGGCTTTCAACCTTTGGACACAGTATCACTGAGTTCGCCCGTGTTTGCCGGTGTATAACTGGCCACGCGCCCATTGGAGCGTATTACCGTCGGTTCAAGATCAACGAGCCTCACGGCTGCACTTGCGGGGTTGCCTTGCAGTCCCGCCAGCATATTCTCTTTCGCTGTCACGATCGCTACTCCGTGCATTACCCCCGCTTTCTTGGGGATATTGCATCTTTTATGAAGTACAACCCTACGGCGTTTGGCTTCACCCGGGACCCTTCGGGGGTCGGATAATCGCCTCGGGCGGGGTTATTCCTCCTTTTGGAGGATTTATCGGTGAATTGACACCCTCGGACCCTAGGGTCCGGAGACCTGCGCCCGGTTCACTCTTTTGCGCTTGCGGCCGCTATTATAGCGGGTTGCGGCGCCACTAACTTTCTGCGTCTGGTTTCGGGCAGGCACATCTTTGGCTTGTCGGCCTCAAGACACCCTGCCACCTCCCGGGTGGTGCTCTCTTACTTCATTTGCGCTGCGTGGCCTCCGAACAGCGTCCGACGGCTTTGGGGTTTAGCGGGGCCTTGATGGTCTCTTCCCCTTATCCCACGTCACCATTTTTGCGAGGTGGGTCTGGCTTTGTGGGAGTTTAGGCGTTTGAGCCACAAGGCTCGTGGTTGGGGGGGCAGACGTCTTTTAGTAGTTAACTTAGTACCCAGGCCGGGTAGTGTACGTGTTTGTAGATAGCGAGCGGCCTGCCATCGAGCACCGCTATATAAATTGTTGATCTAAAGGCTGCAGAACAAAGTAGCATCCGAGAACTAAAAGGTGGAATCTTCCAGGTTCATAGTTGCTTGGCAGATTGCTATTCGCAATCATTGAAGTCATTGCTGCAACCCAATCAAAGCCATCAATATGACCATCTGTTGATCCAAATTCACCCATCCCTTCAAGACCCTTTTCTAAAACACACTCAGAATAAGCCTCTTAGATATCTAACACAAACTTACCAGTGCATTCTTCATAGCTTACAGCTGGTGCTATATTGAGTTGCATCACAGGAAAGGCAAAGTTATCTTCAATACCAATCCTAGGTACGTTGTGGTAACGAGAATGTTCTTCCAGAATTTCTAGCATTTCAGCTGGTGCATACATTCTCATTGACGTCATTGAGACTGTGGCACATAGCTGCCATAGATTTAAAAAATTCAGACTTGTGTTCTTTTACAATTACAAAATCTTACCTTTGCAATTTTTTGACAGATCTTTTCATTTGGTGTCAGCTTGCCATTATAGATTTTACTACTAGCTGCAGGTCCCACAATGTTGGGTGAATGTTGGTGCAACATGCTTATACCAAAGCATTGTAAATCCTTCACACCAGGACCGATACCCCGGCATTCAAAGCACCACCCGGGAGGTGGCAGGGTGTCTTGAGGCCGACAAGCCAAAGATGTGCCTGCCCGAAACCAGACGCAGAAAGTTAGTGGCGCCGCAACCCGCTATAATAGCGGCCGCAAGCGCAAAAGAGTGAACCGGGCGCAGGTCTCCGGACCCTAGGGTCCGAGGGTGTCAATTCACCGATAAATCCTCCAAAAGGAGGAATAACCCCGCCCGAGGCGATTATCCGACCCCCGAAGGGTCCCGGGTGAAGCCAAACGCCGTAGGGTTGTACTTCATAAAAGCTGCAATATCCCCAAGGAAGCGGGGGTAATGCACTGAGTAACGATCGCGACAGCGAAAGAGAATATGCTGGCGGGACTGCAAGGCAGCCCCGCAAGTGCAGCCGTGAGGCTCATTGATCTTGAAGCGTCGGTAGTACGCTCCAATGGGTGCGTGGCCAGTTATACACCGGCAAACACGGGCGAACTCAGTGATACTGTGTCCGAAAGTTGAAAGCCAAGGTCCCCCATTGAGGTACGATGGCTGTAGCGGCCGCCTGTCAGGCTGTTGAAGCTCTAAGAATTCAGAGCCTCGGTAGGTTGGATCCTGGAAAGTGGAGCTCCACGAATCCAGGACTGAGTGTGCCGCTTGAGAGCGTAGCGCATCTATAGAGTTGTCCGTCTTGCGACGTCCAACCCTGACTTTGAGCTCGGTGACGTACTTGTGTGCTTCACCATGGATATCCCACTGCAGAGCGGATGGGACGTAGACGAAGGTAATGCAGCGGAGATCATCCGCCTCAAACCACTCTTGAAGAACGCGACAAACTGACAGGCTAAAAGCCTGACCAGAATGCACGCCAGGGTCAACCGCTCTATGGGCCGAGCCCATAGAGTCAGTAAAGACCATGATATGCTGGCAGTTTGCCTGCTTGACAGCAAGGCGCACTGCACACGAGATGGCATTGAGTTCCGCATCTGGGGCGGTGACTCTGCCAGAGACATAGCGAGTCCTCTCGAGCTCACAATGTCCCTTGTAGATTATGGCAGCCGAAGCTGCCTGATACTGGTTGGACTGAGGGACAGAACCATCAATTGCAGCCAGTACTGTTAGTGGGTCGGCCCTCGCTCTCGCGATGAGCTCATCTAGATATGGACGCCTATCCTGGGTAGGATCGTGCTCGTCAAAGTGGAGCCAGTCTGCATAGCGGTCCAGTAACCGATCACCTGGGTGAGCTTCAGGCACAAAGGGCTCGAAGCTCTCAGTTAAGGTGTGGATGCACTCATCCACCTCCATAACGGTGGCATTCAAAGCCAGTTCCTCCCACCAATACACCATTGATCATAATAGGCCTGTCCAGAGTGACCTGGCTTTTGTCCCCCATAATCTCATCACGGGGACGGAGGAGGTCCTCTCTGAGAGTCTGGTTGAGTAGCCTCATACTAAGATATATGGTGTCAGAATCATCTCTTAAAAGAAAAGAATATAATTTACCCATCAAAACACCATGCAACAATTAGATCCTTTTCAGATTCAACATTTCCAATAGGTCTAGCATATATAATAGTGCCATCGGTGATACAAAATAGTCCTGACAATTAGGTGTTAATGACTGAGACAAAAATAACAGCATAATTAGAGCATACCATATTGTTTCATAAGGTTATCAGGTCCAAGAGGCACATATAATTTATTTTCCCAACTGTACATAGAGTGGAGGGCTTCATCAGATGTGTCTTGAATGTAAACCAGAATTCTCTTGACATACTGCCAGTGTAGGATGAGCGGATGATCTGGTACTTCATAAATATAAGGAAAATTGGCATGGCGGGAAGGTGAGGATATAAGTGTGCCATTAGGGACAACAAATCTGGGGTCTGAGGGTCCCTGAAGATTCATAGAGGGCCCGACAAAGGGATAGACCACCGAAGAAGAGGCTGGAGAAGCCATTGTACCAGATATAACAGGGTTTGATAAGTTTTTAAAATATTCTTCTTCTTTCTGGCACAATAATTCTGCTGGCATGGGCTATTAGAGCAATCAGATATTGATTTCCAAACTGAAACCAAGTCAAAACATTGCAGACTGCAGGTGTGTTGTTCAATCTGCTTAAGAAATTCTGATCGCTTGTACTTTGGATCACCTTGTATGTTATGGAGTTGAGCAATATTTTTGAGTTGATCTAAATTGAGAAAAGATGAGATGAGTTGGAGAGGAATCCGGCAAATTAACATACTGTCATTGGATGCTATTGATGTATGGTCTTTATAAGGTGTTTGAGTCACAAATGTGAATTTAGCACTAGAAGAAAACCTAGATAAGTGATCCTTAGAAAGTGCATAATTTTGAAGATTCTGGAGTGAAGCATACTTAACTCCTCCTGCACATTGATCAGGAACAGCTAAGCATTCAAATTCAGCTTCATGAGAGCAGAATTTATTCTGTTGAATCTGTATATAGTTTAGCACATATACAATAGATGGTCAACAAGAAGAAAAAGGTGCAATATAGCAGAATGAATGTGCTGGAATCCTGGAAAGCACTGGCCAGTAAACGGTGGCTATAGCAGTATAGCGGTGCTTTAGTGTGATGTGTCGAAGAAATAGAAGATAGATGTGATAGCAAAGTTGCTCTGGAGTGCACCATAATGAAGAAGTAGAAAACATGGCTATAGATCTAATGCATTGAGTTGTTGAGAATAGAATAGCAGATGTTATCTTGAACAAAAATTGCCCAAGCAGAGCAAAGCTGGTATAAGTTGGTGTATGACTCTTTTTATAAATTCTAAATAAAATGCCTGGATTGCTGCCAATCTCTAACTCATGATTAAACTCAGTTTCTAACTCTAAACTCCAGTGAGTAGCTGAAGAAATGCAAGTCAGTCATGATAATCAATAATGGTTCTGGTGCTCACATGAACATGTAGGTTGAGGCTCTTGATACACCAATGCAATAGCCACTGAGTTATTAAACTCTGTCCATGTTGTTGTAGAAGAGGAAAGTGCAGAAGGCCCTGGATCTATAGTTCAAGTTAGATGATACAAGTATTCAAAAGAGATTCAAAATTTTACCTAGTTTGCACTCTGAGTTATATATCTCAAGAGGAGCAGTTAAAATGAGAAGAGAGAGCAGAAGTGTTGAAAGCATTAGTGGGATGCTGAGGTACAAGAGCAAGTCTTGAAAGTTGCCAAATGAAATTGAAACTCAAGTTCAACATGTCATGTGACTGTGTTCTGATGCTATTTCTAATCTGGATAAGTTATTCTATACATGGATACACCGAGCCTCATCGATTGACTTAAGAGAAATATTATCAAGAAATTGAAAACATCTAGACACTATGGTGCTTTTAATGGTGCTACACCATGCAGAATTAATCAGAGGTTGGTCAATCTGGTTTCTATAAGTCAAGTACTTGTTCTCAAGCAGATCATTCCAGCGACCTTCCAAAGCTGAATAAGCCCTCCTATGCTGTGCCAAAGGCTTTTAGGCCAATCGTACTCCTCATCACTTTCGGTAAACTTATCGAAAAGATGATTGCCAATAGGATACAGTTTGATGCTGTCAAGCATGATATCTTCCATCCCAACCAACTTGGCAGCATTCACCAAAGGTCAACTGAGGATGCTGGATTGATTCTGACTCATCTCGTGCAAGCGGGGTGGGTTAAGGGCCTCCAGACTAGCGTGCTGGCTTTTGACATCATGCAGTTCTTCCCTTCTATCAACCATGAGATGTTCATGGCTGTACTTCGCAAGCAAGGGTTCTTGCCAGTTCTGGTGGAGTTCTTTGCCTCTTATCTTGTTGGTCGCTCCACAGTTTACTGCTGGAACACCTTCCAATCCGACTCGTGGTCTGCGGACATGGGTGTCGGGCAGGGCTCAGCTCTCTCGCCTGTTATTTCTGGGCTGTTCATTGCTCTGGTAATGAAGCTCTTCTATATCAAAGCAGCACCGCTCAACACAACGCTGCTTTCCTTTGTGGATGACAGGACCATTCTGGCCCAATCCAAACAACTTGATGATAATAATGTGGGCCTGCGTAAGGCCTACAAGATTATCTACCTTCTCTTTGTTGCTTTCGCACTCGTTCTTGAACATGACAAGACCGAGCTGTTCCATTTTTCGCGTCGACGAGATGCCTACAATCCCTCGCTGGATTTGGGGTACGCCCCGCATACCCGTGCTACACCTTTGAAGCCCAAGACCTATTGGAGGTACTTGGGCTTCTACTTTGACCGCGGGCTCATGTTTCATGAGCACGTCCGCTACTATGCCACTAAGGCGTTCACCACCATGCAAGCCATGCGCATGCTCGGGAACTCTACTAGAGGTCTCTCGCCTAAACAGTGCTGCCTATTATATCGGTCGTGTGTGGTTCCCATTGCCACATACAGTTATCGTCTCTGGTATTTCGACGGCGCCTGTAATAAGGGCGCGATGAACCAGCTCAAATGGATGCAGCGAAAAGCTGCTCTATGGATCACCGGTGCCTTCTGCACCTCACCCACAGGCGGTCTTGAGGCCCTCGCTGGACTCATCCCCGTTCATCTCATGCTGAAGAAGCTGGTGACGTGCGCAGTGTATCGTGTCGCTACCCTCTCAGACACTCACCCTCTTCGCTCCATGATGGGCGAGGGGCTTCTCAAACGGGCTGAACCTCATGCCTGCTCTGCCGTGTTGATGACCCCAGCTATGCGGGGGAAAGTCAAGAGCACCATCATGGAGGTGGATAAAGGTGTCCACACCTTAACTGAGAGCTTCGAGCCGTTTGCGCCTGAAGCTCGCCCAGGCGTCCCATCCGCTCTGCGGTGGGATATCCATGGTGAAGCACACAAGTACGTCACCGAGCTCAAAGTCAGGGTTGGACGTCGCAAGACGGACAACTCTATAGATGCGCTACGCTCTCAAGCGGCACACTCAGTCCTGGATTCGTGGAGCTCCACTTTCCAGGATCCAACCTACCGAGGCTCTGAATTCTTAGAGCTTCAACAGCCTGACGGGCGGCTGCTACAGCCATCGTACCTCAATGGAGGACCTTGGCTTTCAACCTTTGGACACAGTATCACTGAGTTCGCTCACGTTTGCCAGTGTATAACTGGCCATGCACCCATTGGAGCATATTACTGTTGCTTCAAGATCAACGAGCCTCATGGCTGCACTTGCGGGCTGCTCTGCAGTCTCGCCAGCACGTCCTCTTTCGCTGTTGCGATCGCTACTCCGTGCATTACCCCCGCTTTCTTGGGGATATTGCATCTTTTATGAAGTACAACCCCACGGTGTTTGGCTTCAACCGGGACCCTTCAGGTGTCAGATAAGCGCGGCGGGCAGGGTTATTCCTCCTGTTGGAGGATTTATTGGTGAATTGACACCCTCAGACCTTAGGGTTCGGAGACCTGTGCCCGTTTCACTCTTTCGCGCTTGCAGCTGCTATTATAGCATGTTGCGGCGCCGCTAACTTTCTGCGTCTGGTTTCGGGCAGGCGCATCTTTGGCTTGTTGGCCTCAACCACCTCCCAGGTGGTGCTTTTCTTATCTCATCTGCGCTGCATGGCCTCCAAACAGCGATCGACAACTTTGGGGCATAGCAGAACCTCGATGGTTTCCTCCCCTTATCCCAATGCACCGTTTTCGCAAGGTGGGTTGCCCTCTGGGGAGTTTCGGCGTTTGAGCCCAAAGGGTCTTGGTTGGGGGGGCGGTTGTCCTTTAGTGGTTAACTTAGTAACCAGGCTGTGTAGCGTACGTGTTTGTAGATAGCGAGCGGGCTGCCATCGAGCACCGCTATATAAATTGTTGAAAAAAAAAAAAAAAAAAAAAAAAAAAATCATTCCAGCGACCGTAATTTTGACCGCTATTTTCAAATTCTCGAGGTTGTGGAAACCAAGACACCAATTTCTCTTCATACTCTATTAAGATGCAAGTAATTTTAGCAAATAAACTCTAAGAATTTTTTTTGAAAAATCTCACCAATAACTTCTCCATCTTCAAGTTCATCATTTTCATTAAGGATTGGTGTTGTTAACAGAGTATAAGCACCACAAAGAATGTTCTCCTCTTCATGCGTCAGATTATCGTCGATGTACTCCAGCTTTGATTCCAAAGTTGGTACCATCGTCTGATAATCCTGATGGTCCCAAAAGAACATGGTCAAATGAAGCATAAGGTGTCCCAACTCTCCAGAGATAACCACCTCTCATAAGAGCAGCTCGACCACTATATGGCTTGGACATAATTTCAGCACAGAGACTGAGGTAAGAGTTGAAGTCGGCTTTAGTAAAGGTGTGATCGAGTTGATATGGGTACTTGAAATGAGGATAATAACAATTAGGACGCTGACAAAGAGTCTCCTTCAATTGCAAAGTACGGAAGGGAATGCCATGATTGAGAAGAAAGCGAACGATGTCCTTGTCTTTGAAACCTTGATCAAGTTGACAGATAATGAGAACGGTGGAGGCAGAATATACAGCTATGTTCCATGGCACTGTACGCTCTGATCCAAAATTGAACATATAGAGCGGACATTGCTGAAGTTTGTTTTTGTTGTTGACAAACTCGTAATAGGCCTTCACAACCAACTTAAGCCAAGAATGAGCAAGTAAAGACTGGCGGTTTGATAGACCTCCATCCCAGATGTCATCATTGGGTTGTTCATTTCTGAGAAGTTGTTGAATGAAGTTATCCACCTCAAGAACCTGCTGGTTCACAAAGTTGATGTGTTGAGTATCATTGTAGCACATGCCAATCATCCAAAGAAACTCCTTTTTCTTATTCTCTGACCACAGACCAGATGGAGAAGAATTTGTTGATAGAAGTGGTGGAACAAATCCATAGTACAGCCAAGCTATGTCAAGAATCTCTTCCTGCATTCTATCTGCTCCCAGATTTTGTGCTTCAGCCAGTGGAAAATAGGGATGGGCGTTCATAAAGACGGCGCTCTGCAAAGTTGTCAGATCCTGGTTATGAGCTTCTTGAGGAAGGTATGATTCTTCAGATTCAATGTTGATATGCAAATAAAATTCATTCCATTCTTCTTGAGCAGCAGCAGAAGAGTAATCGTTGGGAGGATCTGGAAGAGAGAAGTGCTTGCTACAATGCCAAGCATTTTCAAAGGCATTGTAGATCTTTTCCTTGACAGAAAAGGTGTCAAAAGCAATTCTTCTCATATCTGGAATAACACAGGTCCGAATAAAACAATTCTCCTCGTACATAGCCCAAATGTAAATTGTTGCCAATTCGATGGGAGGATTATTAGCTCTGGCTAGACGGAAGAAGAATGTGGTTCTTTATTGATTTACGAGGATCATTCTGTACATGAACGTAAGGGAACATCCAATCCTCAGGCTATCAGCGGCGTGACCTAAGTAATACCCTAAGTGTCCGTGATCATACCAATTATCGTGACATCCCGTAACTATTTACACTAATCAGGGCTTCGATATACCTAAGCATAAGATCACGTATATTCGCACATAGTAACGCCCTAGCTCCTGAAAGCAGCCGTTCATGTGACCGGCATCCAACACAACCTCCCTATGGGTTTGGGTTTGTTCCATCATTCACGTGCCACGCGGTTCTTTGGCGGTCCGTGTTAGGAGACGACTTTAGCCGTTTTGTGTAGTTTCACTCCCACCCTCGCTCTGGCTAGACGGACTTGACAATCTAAAGGTTGTTCTCACTTCTGGCATTCCTTCTCGTATATGGCCTGTCTGCCACGGTATGCATTCCATAATACATTGAAAGGTTGTGAGGACTTGAAAATTTCTGTATTGTCAAAAAGATTGATTGAATTCTGTTGAAATTTTGGGGCCTGGAAAACAATAGTGTGGGCTTCTTGTAGGAGAATTGCTGGAGGGGCCCAAGGCTCTAGCGCTTTATTTGAAGTGTGGATGTTTGTCCATTCATACCAGATTGGAATGCCTAATTGCTGAAACCATTCTGGTGAGGGTTGTAATTCTTCTCGAGGAAGATAGATGAATACGCCAGCTCGAGGTATGATATGCTCAAAGGTGCAAACAATTGATTGATACAGAGACTGTAGCCAAGCTTCTGAAAAACCTTTTTTGACGAGGTGGTGGTACCAGTTGTTGATAACTAGAGAAGGAATAGATGAAGATGATTTTGAGACTTCCTTCCACTGCGCCATTGCAACAAGATAGGACACAAAGCCTATCCAAACTCTAAACCAGTCTCTTGAGGCGGATATGGCCTTTTGTGAGGCGTAAAATGATTTGAAGTGGCGATTGTAACCCTGAGTCCATACGCATGGAGGCTGCATTGATGGGAGCCTGTACTGCTGTCGTAGAGAACTGGCTACTGTGGACAGGTAATGTTCCAGAGCAGCCCAGTGCTCACCATAAGATGGCGGAATAGTATAGCCTTCTTGCATTAAGACAGGATAAGGCAGGTGGGACAAGACACCAAACAAGTCTCCAGTAAAAACTGGGTGCTGAGGAATGAATGCCATCCATCCCCATCTTAAGTTCCACCACCTGGGTTGCAAGTACCAGGAAGGATTGTCATGTTTTTGCTTGAAGACATTGTTGAACCTTCCTTTGTCAGGATCTGGAGCAGGAAGAGCAATGTCCAAGGTGCTGTTAGGAGAATAAATGATGTGCCCATTTAAAACAAGGACCCTTCCCTGGCTACAACCTGGTTTAGCAGTGGGCTATCAGATATCTCAAGGGCATAGACTGACGCAATGGGAATTGGCATGTTAAAGGTCCAAATGTCTGGGGGCTTGAATTGGTTTGGTACCATATTCAAAGCTTGAAAGGAGCTTGCTGATGAATAGAAAGAAGATAGATTGGGCTCAGAGAAGAGTGAATCGGTTCAGTACCGTATCCACTTATCAAATATGCCCTGGAGGGATGAAGAAAGGAGCTAGATGGTAAGAAGATGAGGAAGAGATCAGAAGAAAGCAATTTGCTGGCAATGTAGACAAATGCATACTTGTATTTGTTGTGCCTCTAAAGCAAACAAAGGACGGTGCAAAGTCCTAAGTGGCTCTGAGGGTTGAAGGCCTTTGCTGATACTTATGTCAGATGAATGAATAAATACATAATGTTCATATTTAACAAAAGAAAAAGCTAGATACAATTATGGTACAGACAAGATACAAGGAGAGGGGGGAGGTCACAGAGGCAAAACGAGCGGGAACGACCCTGAACGTCGCAGTTCCAGGCCGTTCGTGCACCAGGGGCATCGTTGGATGGCCCCTGGGGGTGTTGGATGGCGAGAGGCGGCGGCGGAGGGCGAGGAGGGCGAAGGGGTGGTGGTGGGGCGAACCAGGTGGGCGGCGGCGAAAAGCACACATGAACCCCAACTCGCAGTTCGGGGCCGTTCGTGCACCAGGGGTGTTGTTGGATGGCCCCTGGAGGTGTCGGATGGCGAGAGGCGGCAGCAGCGGGCAGGAGGGCGAGGGGGTGGTGGTGGGGCGAAGCAGGTGGGCGGTGGGGTGAGAACACACGTGAACGAGCCCGAACTCTGAAGTTCAAGCTCGTTCGTGCACTAGGGGCGTCGTTGGACGGCCCCTGGGGGTGTTGGATGGGCGAGAGGCAGCAGCAGAGGGTGAGGAGGGCAAGTAGGTGGTGGTTGGTGCAACACCAGCATTGTTGGATGGCCCCTGGGGGCACTAGATGGTGGGAGGAGCCTGCTGATGGCGAAGTCACCAGAGGTGGTTGGAGCGTGCAGGCCAGTGGTCCAAAGTTGACATCTGCGTGTGACCTATGACACACAAAAACTCTCAGAGAGTTTTCGTGCGTCATTTGTTTGGCTCTCTACAAATACTTGTGACGTTTGTGCAGCCCCTTCTTCTTTCACAACCGCCAATGGCTTCTCCAGCCTCTTCTTCGGTGGTCTATCCCTTTGTCGGGCCCTCTATGAATCTTCAGGGACCCTCAGACCCCAGATTTGTTGTCCCTAATGGCACACTTATATCCTTGCCTTCCCGCCATGCCAATTTTCCTTATATTTATGAAGTACCAGATCATCCGCTCATCCTACACTGGCAGTATGTCAAGAGAATTCTGGTTTACATTCAAGACACATCTGATGAAGCCCTCCACTCTATGTACAGTTGGGAAAATAAATTATATGTGCCTCTTGGACCTGATAACCTTATGAAACAATATGGTATGCTCTAATTATGCTGAGTCATTAACACCTAATTGTCAGGACTATTTTGTATCACCGATGGCACTATTATATATGCTAGACCTATTGGAAATGTTGAATCTGAAAAGGATCTAATTGTTGCATGGTGTTTTGATGGGTAAATCATATTCTTTTCTTTTAAGAGATGATTCTGACACCATATATCTTAGTATGAGGCTACTCAACCAGACTCTCAGAGAGGACCTCCTCCGTCCCCGTGATGAGATTATGGGGGACAAAAGCCAGGTCACTCTGGACAGGCCTATTATGATCAATGGTGTATTGGTGGGAGGAACTGGCTTTGAATGCCACCGTTATGGAGGTGGATGAGTGCATCCACACCTTAACTGAGAGCTTCGAGCCCTTTGTGCCCGAAGCTCACCCAGGTGATCGGTTACTGGACCGCTATGCAGACTGGCTCCACTTTGACGAGCACGATCCTACCCAGGATAGGCGTCCATATCTAGATGAGCTCATCGCGAGAGCGAGGGCCGACCCACTAACAGTACTGGCTGCAACTGATGGTTCTGTCCCTCAGTCCAACCAGTATCAGGCAGCTCTAGCTGCATCATACAAGGCAAGGGACATT
>CACVBS010000059.1:128936-162094 GCA_902728275.1 Cyclocybe aegerita | reverse complement strand
ACTTCCACCCCCCACAGGCCTACCCAAGCCCCCACCCTGGGAGGGTTGCTTGGTCATTTATTTACCCCCTCCCACCCCCAAACAAATCTCTATGGCCCTGGCATCCCCAGCAAACTCACCCCAGCAGCCTCAGAGACCCTGACTGCTCAAACACACTCTGGACCTATGAGATCACACTGGCTAAATGCTGGATCTGATACATGTTCCTCGCTTATAGAAGTGAGGGAAGCAGGAGAAGATGGCGAGTATTGAGGAGCAGGTGAATGAGAGCGAGGGCAAGGGTGTACAAGAATGGAGTCATTCGTCATGGGGGTGGGCAGGGTGAACCAGTTGGCTGAGAAGGACCAGACGGCAAGTAGTGTGTGGCAGGTGAATGAGGGTGAGGGTGAAGGGGTACAGGGATGACGTCCTTCATCATTGGAGGAGGCAGGGGTCATGCGTTCAATCCGGTTGGCAGAGAAGGATGGGATGTTAAAACTTGAGCAGCAGGTAAAGGAGAACCAGGGTGAGGGGGTACAGGGACGGGTTCCTTTGTCATTGCAGCGGGGAGGGATTGGGTGTTCAATGCTGTTGGGAGAGGGAGAGTGTCGAAATTCACACCGGCAGCATCCAGATATATGGGATCCAAAGGGTCCAAGCCCTCATCAGAGGGCTTGTTAGCAGGCAAGGCGCGTGATCGACACTCCTCAGGAGCTGCAAAACAGAATCAACAATGTTTGCAATACAGTAACACATTACTTACTGAAACACTTTTGAAGGAAACTCCCAAAGATTGGAACAATATATTTCTTGTATCGTGTATGTTCCATGTGTCTGAAGTTCATCTTAATGTCCCCTGGTGTTGTCCCTGCATGGATACATTCAACATCAGTTAGTGGATTAAACAACATGGTAGCTTTCTTACCTGATAATGTTGAGCGTACCCCCATGAGCAGGTTCCAGGCCACCAGCCAGCACAGTAACCATAAGACCTGTGGCTTCCAACACAAGGTCTATCATAGGTTGCATGAACTGCACAAGACCATGAATGCACCTGAGGGAAGAAAAGGGATAACTCCACAAACATATATGAATTGCTTAAATGGAGTACTCACCGCTGACGGTGGGCAGGGCTCATTGAAAGTGGGGCATTCAGTTCTCGTTCCCACTCTGTCAATGCAACAACATGTTCCTGCTTCGCCAATGATGTACAATTGTCCTTCTCATCCTGAGGGATTTTCTTGAAAAGATCCTTCACCACCACCATCTCCTGCAAAGCTGCCAACTGTTTTTGATTTATCTCTCCTGCTACAACACACACTCTCAGCTCGGCCTCGACCTCATCTTGGTGGTTTTGTCTCCAGACATTCACTGGAGTCTTCAGTCGCAGTTTCTTCTGCATGATGCCAGTGAGTTTATGCATGAGGATGTGATAAGGGTTATTGGAGCTGAGGGTGTTGGGGTCCATGTCATTGTCCTTAATGTGCTGGTACGTCATCCACTGTTTGATCTGCTTCAGAGGGAGTTAGTCACAATCACACACAAACAAATACAGTGCAACTTACTCCCTTTTGAAATGTGAGGACATGCTGATACTCAGTGTGCTCCTCCATAGCTTTTGTGTATTCCTCTGCCTTCATTTTGTCCTCACTAGGGATCGCGTACTCCTCCTCTGGCACGTCATCGTCAATGGCAGCAAGGAAATCAGGAGATTGCTCCTGCTCATGTGGCAGCAAGACGGGCCATCTCTTCAAATACTGTCGCTGGATGAGAGCCAAGACATCAGCCGTGTACCCTCCTTCCACTCCTGCAGCGTACATGGGCTTTTCACCCAGGAGGAACTCTTTCCTCAAGCCCTGGAAAGCGCTGTGACTGGGCATCTTGGACTACTCTCAAAGTGTAAGCATTGAGCTCTATTACACCACATCTAACACTCACTAGACCAGAAAAGCAGGTGGCAACAAGACACTCAATGGAAGTCCAGAAGGTACGAATAAACAACACATAACTGATGTGTCTTTGCTTTTATAAATTAGGCTAATTATCTTTCACCCTTAGGTACCGCATTCGCCAAAGTTCGTGAGCCAGCTCATCAACCACAGCACACAAACCACAGAACCGACTGTTGGGCCTGACTAGGATGCCCGGAGGAAGGAAATTGTGCAGGGACGGTATCAAGATCCAAAGGCATAAGCAATCCACACATATAACCCTCCTATCCAACCTTCTCCTCCAAAATCACCCCACCAACGAAATCATCACTTACAATGATGTCCAACAATAATACCAACATTGCTGAGCACAGCCCTATGCCTGACACACAGCCCACCTCCCCCAGTGGTGACGCCAATGGGCAGCCAACTATCCCCAGCATCAACCTTCCTTCATCGTCCAGCCAGTGCTGTCAGTGGTATGTATGAAGCCGGGCAGTTGCCCAAAACTGACGATGCATCAGGGAGGGCAGTTCCCCAGCCCTATAAAACAGAGGCAATTGCCCTGTAAAAATGACATAGAGGGGTGTTATGGACTGTGATATGTGACAGATGCCAAGTAGATCAACAAGTCATGTGACTTTCAACTTGCCTTTTTCTTCATGCTTGGCCTCTGAAACTTTGATATTCTGGCCTCAAATGCAAACAAATAGTGAATATATGACTGCCATGCCCAGCATTGGTGCAATAAGTCCATCAAGGATGCTGATGGCATCACAGAGTCACATGTTGTGAGTTGGACTTTGGCAAATTTTTGTTAAAGTCCCTTCATATGAAGCATTAGACAATTGCTAGAGGCTATTGATATTTCTTCAAATAACAGGTCACATGACTGTGGGAATCAACTTTGTTTTGCATTTTTCTCAACAACTACTGATGCTGCTGATGTCATTCAAGTACTTTTAGGATCACCTGAGTATGATCTACGACCCTGCACAAAAAAAATTTCAAAACCGCTGATGTTTCGAAATTCTTTTGCATTTTTCTCAACAATGACTAATGCTGATGATGTCATTTGAGTACCATCAGGATCACCTCATCCTGATCTACAACCCTGCACAAAAAAGAAAATTGGGCAATTGCCCAAGCTGTCACACCTAGAGCAAAACAGGCCTATAATACCAGTGTTTTGAGGCCTGGGGAACTGCCCTCCCTGATGCATCATCAGTTTTGGGCAACTGCCTGGCTTCATACGTATCACTGACAGCACTGGCTGTGTCAGGGCCGTCTTGAAGTAAAACAGCACCTGATGCATACTTTGAAGCGTTGGATTCGATAGCAAAAGGTTTGGTCAGGTCTGGAATGAGAAGAATTGGTTCCTCAGTGAAGTGTCTTTTAAGCTCTTCAAAAGCTTGTTGTGCTTCCAAATTCCATTCAAATTTGATGTCTTTTTGCATAAGGTCGTTTAGAGGTCGAGTTACTTCTGAATATTTTTGGATGAAGCATCAATATAAATTTCCAAATCCTATGAAAGATTGAACTTGTTTGAGTGTAGTTGGAGTTGGCCAATCTAGGACAGCCTGAATCTTCTTTTTCGACATCTTGAAAACTCCTTTGAAATGATGTGTCCAAGATATTCAATGCTCGTCTGAGCGAATGAACATTTCTCTGGCTTGAGGAACAAATCATTCTTCTGAAGCTTATTGAGGACACGAATGGTGTAGGCGTCGAGAGATTTGAGGTTGTCAGAAAAGATCAGGACATCATCCATATAAATGACTAGCCATCCTTCTTGCAGTTCCTCTGCAAAGATGGAATCCATCATGGCTTGAAAAGTTGCAGGTGAATTGCAAAGTCCAAAGAATGTGACGGTGGGTTCGTATAGACCAAATGGAGTAATGAAAGCGGCTTTCCATTCATGGCCTTTCTTGATGCGTATGTTGTTATATTCCCATCGAATATCAAACTTTGTGAAATATTGTGCATTGCAAACTTTATCCATAATAACAAGCGTGTTTGGGAGAGGGTAGGCATTCTTGATGGTCCAGTTGTTTAACCATCAATAGTCCTGGCAAGGATGTTTCTTGCCATTGGCTTTAGCAACAAAGAAAAAGGGTGACTTCGAAGGTTGGATATAGCCTTTAGCTTTGTGCTCTTTAATAAAGTCAGCGGTAAGCTGCGTCTCTTCTGGAGACAGCTTATAAACTTTGCCTATCTTTGGTTTGAACTCTGGTTTGAGATTGATTTCGTGATCCCAGGGTCAGCTTGCTGGAAAACGGTTTGCGGTTGATTCTCGAAATATGTCAAGAAATCGGTGAAATTTCTTAGGTATCATCTATTCAAGAGTTGGTGGGGTTGAGCACATCAGTGAAGAGGGGTTCTGATCTGCTAGGATCTTGTCTTGGACAGGGTTACTGTCCAGAGAAACTTTGCCTTCTGTGGATTTGTCGTGATCGAATTCTCCTGACTTAGGGGAGAGGTAGATGGAGGAATCTCCTACGGATTGTTGGCTAATCCCCATCTCCATTGTATCTTCATCTAAGTCGTTGTTGGTCTGGTTGCAGAAGTCTTTGTCATCTGCACCTAAGAAAATATTGGAGAATTCGTCTTCCAACTCTAATCTTGCAAGCTGAATTTCGTCGCTATCATGGATAGAGCTATCAAGCAGGTGCTTAACATAAAATGCATGCCAGGTAGTGCTTAGCTCCTCTTCTAGATCAACTTGATTAACCATGAGCTGTTCAGGTCGCCAATGTAGAGTTTGGTTTGACCATGAAATAATCAGGTCAAACTCTTTAAGCCAGGGGAAGCCCAGAATGATGCTGTTGCGTCCAATTCTGGCTACGTAAAGGCATACTGGGCAATCTCACTCTCCCAAGCGCAGATTCGCAACCACATACTTGTCGATCATTCCTTCTCAATTCTTGGATCCATCGACATTAAAAGCCTTTATGGGGTGGTCAAGGGTTTCAGTATGCAAATTGTTTCTTTTGACGATAGAAACATTGATGAAGGATCCTCCTGCTCCTGAATCAATAAGTGTGTTAGTTTCAACGGTTTTGGGTTCTCCTTCCCAGGAATAACAGAACACTTCTGTTGGACAGAATATATTCTGGTTTCAAACATTTGCAACAATAGCTTGATAGATGGAAAGATATGGTGGCAAATACGGTGGAAGGGGATCATATGGTGGTAAAGGCTCTTCTGACATTGAAACAGTCGAGCCTATCAAAAATCCTCCTCTTCGTCTCCTGTTGCATTTGCTGCTTTTTCCCATTCTTTGTATTTGTCATCACTCAATTCTGCAATGAGTGATTGAATATGGGTGTGAAGTTGTCGTCCAGTAAATTTCTTGCCTTTGGGATTAGGCTTGCCCTTGTTCTTTGATTGCATTGGTGGAGGTCGAGATTGTTGTTGATGTGGATTCTGTCTGGAAGAAGATTGCTGTTGCGGTCTAGAGGAAGACTGTTGCTGCTTCCGAAGAGAACATTCTTGTGAAGTATGTCCTGAGTGCCTACAAAAGAAACATAACCCTTTGTGTTTGCATTCAGCATATTCTTTGGGAGTCATGGCGTTGATAGCAACCTTTATTGCTTGTCCAAATGGAAGGGTGCTCAAAGCATCAATGTCCATAGCCCATGGATCTTTGGAAGCGCCAGCGCCTGGTGGTGGTGTAGGTTGCTGATACTGTTGTCGATAACCTCCTCCTCTGTTATATCCACGGTAGGTAGGTTTCGGTTGGGTTCAGTTTCCTGTGTAGCATCCTAAAGCCTGGTTCTTTCAACGTTCAGCATGGTTGAAATGTTGAGCTTTCCTCTTCCAATCTGCATACATATCAGATATGGTTTCTCCACTAAGAATGCATTCAAATAACTTGCGATTAAGACCTTCTTTGAAAGCCTCCATTTTGGCTTCAGCTCCATCCATTCCGGATTTGGTCCAAGTCATTTCAAAATTGGTAATGTATTCAGAAACCATTCAATTTCCTTGTTTGAGTCCTTTGAGTTTATGATGGGCATCTCCTGGTTTGTCATTGGGGGTGAATGACTCTTCAAGCTTCTCGAGAAAACTTGTCCAAGTGCCTGTTGTAAAGTCAGTAGCGATCTTCTTCTTTGTCACAGCAGTAGAGGTGGAAGTGGATGGGACAGTTGCAGCAGAGGCAACTTGCTCTTCAGTATAAGCTTGTGCCTATGATTCGGCTGCACCTTTAGTCATAAAAGTGAGTGTGAAGAAAATCTTCTTCTTGTCATCATTGTATTTCCTGCTGTTTGCAGACAAATAAAGAAGAATGCTTCAAAGCCATGGTCGATAATGTTTGGGATTTCTGTCAAAGTCAAAGGGTTTGTTGACTTTTAATTCGGATATGTTCAATGCCATTTTTGGAACAACTAGAGATCCTGGAGGTGGTGGTGGAGGTGAACCTGAAGGTAGTTTTGGTGGTCTTGGTGGGGGTTGGAGATTGTCTTCAGAATCAGAGTTTTCCCAAATTTGTTTTTCTTTGCCTTTCTTTTCTTCCAGAAATTCTGATTTGACAAATTGCGGAAGAGGCCAAAGGGTTCCTTGAATTTCTTCTCCTCCTGAACTAACTCAGATAGGTTGGTGATTATCAGAAGGAAGTTTTTCTAGAGCAAATCCTTCAAATTCTGCTCCAGTGTCTACTCTGTAGAAGGTGAGGGGCAAGGAAAAATGGGATAGGGTGATTGCTGGTACTGGAAAACCATGAACTGTTTGTTGGACTTTGGAGAAAGCGTGAGCGATAGCTGCTGGAGTCGCTGTTTGATCAGTTATTGCTGAAAGAGATGTCTGCATCATAATCGGTAGGGGATGGTCGCTGTGGGAACTCGGGGGAACTCTCAGCTGTTCCTTGTCCTGGCTGTGCTGCCGGGTCAGTTGAGTAGGATACAGTTCCACTGAACCTGCTCTTGAACCACCTCCTGTGGTGCTCAAAGGAGTCAGGAATCCCAGACAGTGTGCTGCTTGGGTTAGGATTGGTGTCCCAAGTTTGGGTTGAGGAGACTGTACTGTTCTCAGCTCTGAAGACTGGCTCAAAGTGGTTTTCGAATGCCGAGCTGGGTGTCCTGGGGTGGTCATGGTGAGAGGAGGGGGATCCATCCATCCTGCATCTTCCATCTGCAAGTCGACAGTTTCTAGTCGATGGGCTAGTGCAGATGACTCTTGATGAAACTAGTTGCTCAGATCTCCGGTACGGTGAAGGGCTTGGAGTGTTCAGTTTCCTTGTTTTTGTGCGAATTGGGGGAGGAGGAGGGCATCAGAGCATCCTGCTCGTGTGCACACTTCAATTCACCACCACTCATACCCCACTCGAGGATGGGCTCACCCACATACAAGGACCTCGTACCAACCACCCGGAGTACCCAAGACATGCGTAATCGTTAATTCACACCATCCATTTCGCGGCAAAGGCATCCAAGAGACGAAATGACATTGTCTCGAATGTTCTGGTTGTCACAAGCGCAGCACCACTAGCGCCATCACATCTCTGATGGGAGCTAGTTGGACCCTTCTTTGATGTAGATGTTACCACCAAGAGGGAAGAAAGAACAAGGGAAACAGTGTTTTGAGGCGATATGGGTGAGGGGGCCTGCTCGTTCACCCAGATGTGAATGATTGGGGTGCCAAAGTATAGGAAGTAATTGGAAAATGGGATTTGCAAATAGACTGTGTCATCAGTATAATGGATAACTCACATTTCGTAAAGGGTTTTGGTTTCTCTCCAATACTGTTCAGATCGATGAGACAGTGGTGTTGCCATGATGAGGGTAGAACTCCGTCAAGTTACTTCCTAAAGGTTTTTGGGGTCTTGCCTATATACCGTGTTCTCTATCTTGGCGCTCATCTTGTTGGACTAAGTATAGAGCCCTGAGACAAACATAGATGACCCAGTAATTGTAGGTCAGGAGGACAGCAATAGCCACAATGTAAAAAGGGATTGGGCTATTTTGAGGTTTGGAATCCATTGGTAAGGTTCCGAAATTGACAGCCTTCTTTAAACCTTTCTGAAGAGAAGTCCCATCGTTCTTGGTCATGAAACGAATACAGCTCAAGTCATGCAGCGACCCAAGACACGTGTTCTTCCTTCTAAGGAAAGTGGCTGTGTGATGTTGCTTCTGGTGGCGTATCAGAAGCTCGTTCTAAATTAGAACATCTATTCTTGAAATAGACCATTCTAAAATAGATTGTGGCGTGACTGCAGAATTACTTGATTTGGGGTTGCTAGTCCCAAGTCAAGTTCTGAGTATAAGGATATGCGGCTGGGAGAAGGTCCGCAGTGACCCTTCTTTGCGACAGCTGTCTTGCACAGCATCCGGCATGGATTCTTGAAGATTTCAAGTCTTTGTTTTCCACATTGGATTGATGAAGTCTGGCATAACCATCTCACTTCCAGCTTCGATTTCCCAAGCACCTGAGTCATATCTTGAGAGTACTGCATCCCTGGATCCTAGAATAATCCACAAGGAAATTCTTCTCACTCATTCTTGAGGCTATGGCAAAATCTTTTTTGAAGCGAAGTCGAGTGTCGACCTATTTCAGGTTTGTTGTCCTTGAATAGAAATTGAAATGTCTTCGGCATAGTGCCAGCTGACTCCTGGATGAGTCAATTCCTACTGCACAGGCTCATCATGAGTCACGCGCCCAAGCTTCACAGGAAACAGAAGTGATCAGCTTCTGAAAATTTTTCCTCAAAGTGGGTAGGAATGTTCAGACATGAGACCTTGGCAGGGAGGGATCTTGCGCTGAGTCACTGTCCACCAGAACTCGTGCTGCGCACCCTGTGCCTATTCTCGATTCTCCTCGATTCTATGCAGAGGCTCAATACGTTGTGATCCCCCGGGGTAGGATAACCAACGAGTAGCATGCAGAGGAAACAGGACGTGTCTGCTGTACGTTCTGAATAACCGTACATGTAGCAAATAAAATGTTGCTATGTGCATTGTCGTCCAAGTAAGGGGCCTAGTCTTCTTGAATTCAGGCAATATGAGCTTGCAGTGAGCAATTAATTCCCGTGCTCCTGAAAAAGAAGGGTATCCATCCAGAGGACTATGGAACATCTGGATGTACTCTCCTTCCTCGCTCCGTATGCTGCCTTCAGTATATCCCGCTGGTTCAGTTGTTGTGCACCTGGTTGCTACTCCCAGGGTTTGTCGGTCAGGTATTTCCACTAGTATATCCCACCAGTTGCAGTCTTTGCTGATATAACCCGTCAGTGCGGTCTTCACTCGGTGGTGGATTCGAGTAGGGAATCGTATACTCCTGGAAATGTGAGGGAACAATGAAAGTTCATCCTCGGGGTATAGAGCTTTAATCTTCTGTTACGGATACCGTCAGTCTTGGCAGACTACGCACCATACCCCCATAGTTGGGCTACAACACACAAGGTGATTGTGGTGTCGGCATTGCAATCAACGGTGTAGCTTTCCCCTGCTGAAGTCCATATGGCTAATCTGGTGTCATTGACAACGAATAAGTCCATAGTAGCCATAACTGCTCATAGTTGAACACCCAGAGGCTATTGTATGAGGGCTGTCCACTACAAGGAGCTTAGACACTAAGTGACGCTGGGCTATGCCACAACGTAGTCCAGGGTTCGGGTATCCACTGAGTTGAATGAAGCGGATGTCGTTTGTGCGAGGTGAGAAGCCAAGTCGATCTTATTGCGAGTATGAAAGTGATAAGAAAACAGTAGATTAAAGCTGAACTAATACAACGAGTAGTACAGACTTAAATACTACCAAAATACAAATAAGTACAATGCGCCATTAACACATAAGTAATACAACTAGTAATAGTCCATATCGGGTGACTAATCTAGTAGTCCATATAAGTCAAGCATATGTAATCAAACATATTACTAAGAAAAGAGAAAAAGAAATGAAAATGCCATATTACATAATTGAGCCATAACATATACAGTAGCATATGTGCTTATAGAAAGTAAGCTTGTAGTTGATGTAGTTTAGATGTAAAGGAGATCTTCAATATACAAGAAACATCTTGATTCTTATTGCCAATATTCTTGTTCTTCTCATTTTCTATAGATAATATGTCAAATGATGTGATTTTTTACAAATACTAGAAGCATGATATTAAGTTGTTCTGTTCTATTGATAATAATGATGTAGATTTGAATAAGGCTTATACAATTAGCTTTACATTTCTGGCAATCGTAATATAATTGTATTTACAATTGAGGACATGTCTACCCTTTATTAGTTTCTAGTTTCTGGTTTCTAGTTTCTCTCTTATTTGTTTTTAAATACATTCTTGAATATCGCAAGATTGAGCAGTTTTATTTTATATTTTACACAATTATTATATTTTTCATATATAATAATATTGAAAAATGAAAATCTCTGAATTTGATAGGGCCAACAAGAACTATTAGACCAAAGACAAATACAAGAAACACCAACCACAACTGTGAATATCATTAGTGTTTTCTAGAACTGTGATTAAGCAGGACAGTCATACATTTTCCAGCTAACTGTCTATATCAAAAGTGTTTTGCTGGAGTCAGTTATTTTAAATAGTCCGAGTTAGCTCTGGTGACTTGCTATACTGATTTCAAAACTTGTTTCTTGGATATTATTATTTATGAGCAGTTTAATAAAATACATATAATCAATTACTGGATCTTGAATATAAGAAGCTAGTTATCTGAGCTATAGGCTAAATCATTATCATTATACTGTCAGACACTTATTTTATTTCCTGATACTTGAGGATACTGAGATGCATTTTTGTTCTACTGTTCTCATAACTTACTTCAAGCGGAGTAAAAGAAAACAATAGTTTTTCTTATAGCAAGTAGAATATTCAATAGATTTATCTTATTAATAAAAGACTTGTCAATATTTTCTAAAATAGTCTTTTTCCAAATATAGAAAATTACTAAATAAAGAAATATTCTAAATAAGGAAATACTCTTTATATAGATATATACCATATGCAGAATATTTCTATATAAAGTATATTACTATATCTAGTTACTTTCTATATATAGTTACTTCCTCTATATAGTTATTTTCCAAATTAAATTAACTACTAAATGTAGCATATTACTTTATATGTAATCTTTCTATATATAGTAGTCTGCTTTAAAAGCATTAATTTATTATATAAACATATAGTTACATAGTTTAAAGAAAGACCCCAAACACTCTGTGATATCTACATATAGTTGAAATAGTATAGTTATATAGTTTGAAAAAAGACCTCAGACACTCTGTGACATATATATATAGTTGTCTTTAGTATGAAAAATAACTATAGTTGAACTAGTATAGTCATATAGTCAGCAATATAGGCATATAGTTGCAGACTATAGTTGCACTAATATAGTTATAGATCTATAGTTAAACTATCTATAACCATCTATATGGGAGGCAGTCCAACAGATTTAAGTAGTTTATTATATTAGACAGTCCAATGGTCCAGAGGGTAACTGAAGTGGCGAGGAGGGGAGGCTGGACAGCCAAGATCATCCAAGGCCTGCATGAGGACATTGGGCAGAGCCCCTACATCAACACCCTTGTTGAGTGGCCCACAGGCAGCAGGATGAGGAGGTCAGAAGACAGAAGCCAGAGGGGTAGTCGGCTCATCCTTGGAGGACGTCTCAGCCTCAAGAAGGGAGGCAAGAGAGAAGTGGTTGAGGTCGTGCAGGGTGCAAATCCTGCTGAAATCGGTGACCATGATGGTGTTCATGAAGGATGTCATCTGGGCCACAAAGGCATCGCTCCCATCGATGGTGAGCGGATCATGGTGTGCAGCCTGCAGAACCCAATCTGTGGCTTTTGCAATGGATGTGGTCAACACCTCAAGATCCTGGGCAAGAGGCTCCTCAAGCGGGCTGACCCCCACACCCGCTCTGCCACCTTGATGACCCCAGCTATGTGAGGGAAAGTCAAGAGTACTGTCATGGAGGTGGATGAGCGTGTCCACATCTTAACTGAGAGCTTTGAGCCCTTTGCGCCTAAAGCTCACCCCAGTGATCGGTTACTGGACCGCTATGCAGACCGTCTCTGCTTTGATGATTGTGATCCTACTCAGGATAGGTGCCCATATCTCGATGAGCTCATCGCAAATGCGAGGGCCGACCCACTAACAGTACTGGCTGCGGCTGATGGCTCTGTCCCTCAGTCAAACCAGTATCAGGCAACTTCGGCTGCCATTATCTACAAGGGACATTGTGAGCTTGAAAGGACTCGCTATGTCTCTGGCAGAGTTACTGCCCCTGATGCAGAACTCAATGCCATTGCATGCACAGTGCGCCTTGCTGTCAAGCAGGCAAACTGCCAGCATATTATGGTTTTTACTGACTCTATGGGCTCAGCCCACAGAGCGGTAGACCCCTCTGTACATTCTGGTCAGGCTTTCAGTCTGTCAGTCTGTTGCGCTCTCCAAGAGTGGTTTGAGGCAGATGACCTCCGCTGCATCACCTTTGTCTATGTTGCATCTGCTTTGCAGTGGGACATTCATGGTGAGGCACACCAGTACATCACTGAGCTCAAAGTCAGGGTTGGATGTCATAAGACGGACAACTCCAAAGACGCGTTGCGCTCTTGAGCCACACACTCAGTTCTGGACTTGTGGAGTTCCACTTTCCAGGATCCAACTTACCGGGGCTCTGATTTTTTAGAGCTTCAACGGCCTGACGGGCGGCCGATCCAGCCATCGTACCTCAATGGGGGACCTTGGCTTTCAACATTCGGACACAGTATCACTGAGTTCGCTCGTGTCTGCCAGTGCATAACTGGCCACACGCCCATTGGAGTGTACTACCATTGCTTCAAGATCAATGAGCCTCATGGCTGCACTTGTGGGGCTGCTTTGCAGTCCTGTCAGCATGTTCTCTTTCGCTGCCACGATAGATACTCTGTACACTATCCCTGTTTTCTTGGGGATATTGCATCATTTTTGAAGCACAACCCTACCGTGTTTGGCTTCAACCGAGACCCTTCAGGTGTTGGATAATCGCTGCAGGCAGGGTTGTTCCTCCTTTTGGAGGATTTATGGTGAATTGACACCACCGAGCTCTAGGGTTCGAAGACCTTCACCCACAACAACTCTTTTGTGCAGGCGGTCAACCTATCTTAGCTGATTGCAGCACCGCTAACTTTCTGCGTCTGGTTTCGGGCAGGCGCATCTCTGGCTTGTTGGCCTCAAGACACCCTGCCACCTTCCAGGTGGTGCTTTTCTTATTTCATTTGCACTGCGTGGCCCCTGAACAGCAATCGACAACTTTGGGGCGTAGCGGAACCTCGATGGTTTCTTCCCCTTATCCTGATGCACCGTTTTTGCGAGGTGGGTTGCCCTCCGGAAAGCTTCAGCGTATACACCAGAAGGGTCTTGGTTGGGGGGGTGGTCATGCTTTAGTGCTTAACCCAGTAACCAGGCTGTGTAGCATACGTGTCTGTAGATAGCGAGCGGCCTGCCATCGAGCACCACTATATAAATTGTTGATCAAAAAAAAACACCTGACTCTAAGGATCCCCTGAAAGATCCTCAACAGCGTCTCAGAACTTCAAGGGGTATTGACCCAAGAGTTGGTCGACGGAGGGGTCCCTCGTGACCTCCTCGCCTTTCTGAATGCCCTCCACCTCCATCTCCTGGTGTGGTTGAGCTGTCCCTGAGTCAGACTCATATTTGGATGAATGGATGGAACCTGTGGTGGAACGGGACCTGCGGTGGGGCAACATGTGGCAGGATTGAGCCAGGACGATCATTGAGTATGTGGCCCTAGTCAAGGTAGGGTCTGGTGAGATTGGCGAGGCGCCACCGCCCAGGGATGATGAGCTGCCTGCCAATGTTGGAGGGGGTGCTGGTGAGGCAGAGCCCGAGCCCCTGTGACAAATCCCAGGGGATCTTGTGCCCTGGCCTCTCAGTGGGAGGTTGGACATGTGTTGCTGGTGTGGTACAAATGATCAGGTGGAGAGGTCTGGCAAGTAGATAAAGCGTTGGACAACAAATGAGATGTTGAGCAGGTTGTTTATGCTTGTTTACAAGTGGGCATTTGAGAGAGAGGTGTCCCATCTCCCCACACCACTGGTTGTAGTTTGATTTAGACAAGGGCGATTTTTGCCAAAGTGTCTGAAGACATCTTTGCAATTCCAAACAATTCCAAACAGGTTTGATGAGTTTTCAACAAGTTTCAAATGCTGTTAAACAGCAAGCCAACAATTTCAAGTAACAAGCAAACACAGGTATCAATCAGCACTTGCACAAGTTAGAAGCCAGGGCCCATAACCTATTAAACTTATGCAACGAAGTGGATAGTGATACACTGATCACACAACAATCACAATAAGCACAGTAACCAATGATAAGGTGAATAATCAAGTGTATTGTGAGTTTAAGCCAACAGTTCAATCATAGTGTACCTGCTTCCAGGACATGGTAGGAAATCTGACCTGTTTGGTCAAGTTGTGCACTGGTGCCTGCAAGCATGGGCGGACATCCAGAAACCATGCCTAGAGCGAGAAACAAGTCTAACAAAGTATCTACTGAAGAGACATCAGGAAAAACCTTTTTGTCTTAGGTTGTCTTGAGGACAATCTGAGACATCTAAGACACCAAGGACAGTAAGGCTCCTGAAGCCTATGTTCCTAGATGTAAAATCTTAGAGTGTCCTCAGGGTGTCCTCAAGATGCTCAGAGGACAGACTAAGACTACAGTAGATGTTATTCAGGATGTTTTATTTTTTTATTCTGTTTACACTTCATATATTGAAAGAAGACTCAATTATATTTCTCTATCTAATGTACATTGAACAGATTACACTAATACTAGTACTGTATGCTATAATACAATCCCCTTCTACTGAAATATGCACTCACCCATAGCATAGAAAGAAGATATCATAATCTAGATATATAGTCAGTAGGATGAAGACAAAAAAAAATATTATGACTCACTCTGGTACCCATCGCACTTCCACCTGACTCCCAAATTCTCACTTTCCCAATTCTTGTGTTGCCACTCCTTCAATTCTCTTCCTGTCCTGCACCATGTTCTGGAATATGTTCATGAGAATCTAGTCATTGAATGAAAAAGAAATAAGTACATACCTGTTGTTGAGACCATGAACTGGGGGCTACATGAGTATGCGCTGGCAGAAGAGATGCACTGTGAAGGGGAAATGTGTGATAGAAAACATACCTTTGAAAAGAGAAGATAGCACGTTTGAAAGTGTAAGGAAATGAGAAGAGTTGCGCAAGTACAGTGCTGGCAGGTTTGACGACACTTGCTGCACACTTTGTTTGGTGGAGCTATGACAACCAAACAATGCGCCATGACCATCATGTGACTTTGTTGATTGTGCAGTGCACAACTCGTTGTGACGATTCTGCGCCATGCATGGCACAGATGTGACCATTCTCCCCAGCTGAATACTGCAAGAAATATATCAGCTATGCTTCTCAAAATTTGTACCAGTGATCTCATGATATGAATGAATGATATTCCAAAATTTCAAATTTTTATATTATGTCTGCACAGTTTTGAAAAGGTGTACCTCTAATATCTCAGTAAATATTTGATCAAATAACATATAACTTTGCAGAAATTATCAACAGTATGTATTGTAGATGCATGTAGATTTTTATGTCCATAGCTGTAGCGGTTCTTGAGATATTCAGCTTCCACCTCCTGTATGAGTGCTCAGCCTGTCTGAGTTTGAAATGACTTAGAGCTTGAAAATGATGCACTTCCTCACAGTGTAGGCTCAATATCTCAGCAACTGTTTAAGCTATACAGCTGAAATTTTGTGTGCAAGTACCTCTGATATCATTGTTAATGGATCTCAGCTCATGAAGCTTTTTCTTTATTATTTGTTGAGATATTCAAATGTGGGCTTTTGAAAAAGCGCAACCCCAATATCTCAGGTGATTTGATGCAAAAATGTTTGAAAATTTGCAGTCACCTTTGCATATAATGTATCTAGCAGTGTGTAAATTTTCATAAAGATTGGTTGAATGGTTGCAGAGGAATTCCATCTTAACCCTTGGAAAAGCGCTCACCAGTGGCTGTGCTGAGGTGCAGTGTGCATACTTTACCCAAAGTTGAAGACTCAATATCTCAACAACTGCTTGAGCTATCAAACTGAAATTTGGTGTGCAAGTACCTTTGATATTCTTGTTAATGGATCCTGGCTTATGAGTCTTTTGCACTATTATTGGTTGAGGTATCTCAATGCGGGTTTTTGAGAAAGTGTAACCCTAATATCTTGATCATTTCTTCAGTAAACTGTCTAAAATGTTATGAGTGCATGCGCATATAGAGTGTCTAAAAGTGTGCAAATTTTTGTGGCGACTGATTGAGCGGTTGCCAAGAAAAGTTATCTTGACCCTTGACAAAGCACTCAGCAGTGGCTGTGCTGAGTGCGCAGTATGCCTCAGTGATAAATCACCCAAAGTTGGTGCTATGTGTAGTAGCACATCTTTATCAGGTCCAATTACCACATATTATATACTGTCAGAACTGGATTTTATGCTCATTCTGGTTATGGCATTTATTTTTCTTATAAATGCATTCTTTCTATGTAATCAACAATATTCCTGTAAAGAGTTTGCAGTTTCTGGGTTTCTTCATGCAATATCTCCATAATTGCTAGGTCCATTGCATTTATACTCTGGGACCCAATAGTATACATACATATGATAATGTGTACCAAGTTTCAGCCAGTTTGGTCACCATTTGCATACAGAATGTGATGTTCTTGACTTTGCTCAATAAGAAAAATGCGTACATCTATATCTCTGGTGATATTGGACGTATCTTTATAAAAATTTGAGACTACATGCACTATCTATGTATCTACATGTACGGAAAAAATTAGAGTAAGAGAGTCTGTTTTGCCTCTGCTATAAGCAAATCTTGCTGTGCTACTCCCCCTCTACAGAGGCACACATAATATACCTGGTGTCTTTTTATTCAATGAAGCACTTGAAGAATGAATATAAGAATATTCTGAAATACCTTTCTATTGGTTTTGGAGGATGTTTGCTATTGAAACTCAAGTACTGTCCATCTAAATAAATGTCAGGCATACATTTCTTTTCCCATGTGTCCTAGCTAGAAGATCATGAGAAAATGATTTATATGGGCCCAGACGGTGTAAATTTTATTTTATTTACCAATGAGGAGAATCCAGAATGTCTCCAGAAGGAGGTCAAGACAGTGAAGACATCTCAGGACAACCACAAGACAGCACAAGTGCCCTGAGGTGCACCTGACTTGGCTGCTGATCTTAAGGACAACCTAAGACAAAAAGGTTTTTCCTGATGGACGAAATGAGTATGTGCGAGTTCAGGACGACGAGAAGAGTTTAACTATGGAACAAACACAATGAGAATCAATGTGTGCAACAAGATATTAACGAAAAATAATCTATCTACAATGTCCATGAAGTGTCCATTTAGAGTCCATGAAGTGATTTCTCACTAATTCTAACACCAACTTCTTCAGCATGAGATGGACAGAGATGATACCTGCTAGGGCCTCAAGACCACCTGTGGGGGAGGTGCGGAAGGCACCTGTAATCCATAGAGCAGCTTTTTGCTGCATCCATTTGAGCTGGCTGATGGCGCCTTTGTTGCAGGCACCATCAAAGAACCAGAGACGATAACCGTATGTGGCAATAGGAACCATGCACGATCTATAGAGAGGCACTGCTGTCTAGACAAGAGACCTCTGGTAGAGTTTCTGAGCATGCGCATGGCCTGCATGGTGAAACTTATCAAAAAGATGATCGCCAACAGGATACAGTTTGACGCGGTCAAGCATGATATCTTTCATCCAAACCAACTTGGCAGTATCCACCAGAGGTCTACTGAGGATGCTGGATTGATTCTGACTCATCTCATGCAAGCAGGGTGGGTTAAGGGTCTCCAGACTAGTGCACTGGCTTTTGACATTGCGCAGTTCTTCCCCTCTATCAACCATGAAATGTTCATGGCTGTCCTACGCAAGCAAGGGTTTTTGCCAATCTTGGTGGATTTCTTTGCTTGATATCTAGTTGGCTGTTCCACAGTTTACTGTTGGAACTCCTTCCAATCCGACTCACAGTCTGTGGACATGGGCATCGGGCAGGGCTCAGTGCTCTCGTCTGTTATTTCAGGGCTTTTCATTGCTCCAGTAATGAAGCTCTTTTGTATCAAAGCAGCGCTGCTTAACATGATGCTACTCTCCTTTGTGGATGATGGGACCATATTAGCCCAGTCCAAAGACCTTGATGATAATAATGTGGGCCTGCATAAGGCCTACAAAATTATCTACCTTTTATTTGTTGCATTCACACTCGTCCTTGAACATGACAAGACCGAGTTGTTTCATTTTTCATGTTGACGTGATGCCTATAATCCTTTGCTTGATCTGGGGTATGCCCCACATACAGGCACTACACCTTTGAAGCCCAAGACCTATTGGAGGTACCTGGGCTTCTATTTTGACCATGGGCTCACCTTCCATGCATTTACCACTATGCAGGCCATGTGCATGCTCAGAAACTCTACCAGAGGTCTCTCGCCTAGACAGCGACGCCTCCTTTATAGATTGTGCGTGGTTCCCATTGCCACATACAGTTATTGTCTCTGGTACTTTGATGGTGCCTGCAACAAAGGCACCATCAGCCAGCTCAAACGGATGCAGTGAAAAGCTGCTCTATGGATTACAGGTGCCTTCCGCACCTCTCCCACAGGCAGTCTGGAGGCTCTAGCCAGTCTCATCCCCGTCCACCTCATGCTGACCCACTCTGCTGCCTTGATGACCCCAGCTATGTGGGGGAAAGGCAAGAGCACTGACACGTACGCTACATGGCCTGGGTACTAAGTAAACTACCTAAAGACAACTGCCCCCCCAACCAAGACCCTTCTGGTGTATATGTCAAAACTTCCCAGAGGGCAACCCACCTCGCAAAAACGGTGCATCGGGATAAGGGGAGGAAACCATTGAGGTCTCGCTATGCCCCAAAGTTGTTGATCGCTGTTCAGAGGCCATGCAGCACAAATGAGATAAGAAAAGCACCACCCAGGAGGTGGCAGGGTGTCTTGAGGCTGACAAGCCAGAGGTGTGCCTGCCCAAAACCAGACGCAGAAAGTTAGTGGTGCTGCAATCAACCAAAAGAGGTTGACCGCCTGCACGAATGAGTTGTCGCAGGTGCAGGAAATCCTCCAAAAGGAGGAACAACCCCGCCTGCAGTGATTATCTGACACCCAAGGGGTCCCAGTTGAAGCCAAACACTGTAGGGTTGTACTTCATAAAGGATGCAATGTCCCTGAGAAAATGGGGGTAGTGCATAGAATATCTATTGCGGCAGCAAAAGAGGACATGCTAGTGAGACTGAGTAGCAGCCCCGCAAGTGCAGTCGTGAGGCTCATTGATCTTGAAGCAACAATAGTACGCTCCAATGGGCGCATGGCCAGTTATACACTGGCAGATGCGAGCGAACTCAGTGATGCTGTGTCCGAAATATGAGAGCCAAGGTCCCCTGTTGAGGTACGATGGCTGAATCGGCCGCCCATCAGGCCGCTGAAGCTCTAAAAATTCAGAGCCCTGGTAGGTTGGATCCTGGAAAGTGGAACTCCACGAATCCAGGACTGAGTGCGTTGCTCGAGAGCAAAGCGTGTCTATAGAATTGTCCATCTTGCAACATCCAACCCTGACTTTAAGTTCGATGATGTACTTGTGTGCCTCACCATGGATGTCCCAGCACAGGGTGGATGGAACATAAACAAAGGTGATGTGGCAGAGATCATCCGCCTCAAACCACTCTTGAAGGACGCAACAGACTGACAGACTAAAAGCCTGACCCAAATGCATGGACAGGTCTACTGCTCGATGGGCTGAGCCCATGGAGTCGGTAAAGCCCATAATATGTTGACAGTTTGCCTGCTTAACAGCAAGGCGTTGAGGAGCCATGCTCTGTACAAGCCTACAATTTTGCGGCCTCCCTTGGTTAGAGTACCACCCACTTAGATAATATGAGCTGTTACTCACAACGGTCAAAGACTTGGACTGACACGATAGCACCTAGTCACAATAAGAACATGCAGCCAGTAATTGTTATAAGTGTCACCTTCGACTAGGGACATGATGATCAATGGTGCTTAACGTGCTATTACCCAAAGACTAGTATACCCATACACCACAGAGTCGTAAACCAAAGCACGGTCTATTAATTTGTCTACAGGACCATCTAAGCACAAGAAGCCAGCATAGTCAAACGAGTAAAGAAGCAGAGGTGCTAAATGCGATACGAGGGTGATCTGGCATTACAAAAGCAAATGTAGTGTCACAATCCAAGGACTATGAAACATACAAGAGGGTTAAACTGTTCCACCAGAGTAAGGAACAGCCCATAAGAGTAAGGTGGCCTACTCTTGCCCTGGTCCGCCTCCGCTGATCAATCGCGCTACCAAACCCAAGCCCCGTCCAATGACATGGGCAGGGATTGCATGACAGGCTGCTCCGATGCCTCCCCCGCCTCTTGGTTTGGGACCGCAGCATCGCAGGCCTTCTCCTCCACCCTCATTCCTGACAGGGCTGATGAAGACCTCTCCTCATCAATCCATCCCCTCCTTTACTTCTGAGGGCCCTACCCGGAAGCAGGTTCTCGTGTCGTTCGGGGGTACCCCTCCCAACCTCACGAAATTCTTCACCGAATTGGCCATTCGCGTGGCCAACGGGTACCTCAGGGATGGCTGCTCCATGTTGAAGGTCACCTCCATCGTCTGTGCCTATGACGGCTTGTCGTTGGTCACCCCTGCCATTGCCAGCCCGTCTGATCTAGACATACTGTGCAACTTCATCCACGAAAGCCTCCCAACGGGTACCCCATTCGAGGTTGCGCTCCCATCGTCGACATCTTTTATAAAGATCCTCGACATTCCCTACTTCGACCCCAAAGGGCTGAAGATCACCCAGGAGGCACTTGAAAAGGCCCTCCGTACCTCGGTTCATGCTGAGGTCTTCGCATATCTGAGCACCAAGCCTCGGATCGATCGCAACTCGGCGCACTCGACATTGTGCACCGTCTACTGCAACATCTGGGACTCCCAGCAGGGAACCCGTGCCAAGAAGGCCCTTGGCCAACCAATCTTCCTCACTGGGCGGTCCTGCGCAATCAGGCCTGCTGCAAGACACACTGGGGTCCTGCTCTGCCAGTGCTGCTGGAAGTGGGACCACCCTACCATTGCCTGCAAGGCGAAGCAGCTTAGCTGCCCTATCTGCTCGGGTCCACACGAGCAGAAGGAACATTGTCAACATGCGGGATGTTGCAAGGGGAACGTGAAAGTGAAGCCCCCTGTGCTGCCCACCCCTCGCAACCAGCCCTGCCCCCACAAGGGCCACTGTGTCAACTGCTACAAGGACCACACCGCCAACTCGGCCTCATGCAAGTTCTGGGCACATCGCTACATCTGTGAGTGGATCATGGCCAAGTATCGTCAGGTACATGAGCACGCCGCTCGCCACCAACTTACTAACCCCCAAACCTAGACTAATGAAGGGCGACCCTCAGGATCTAAATAGCAGGCTACGTATTTATTGTCAGAATGTCCGTCATACCTATGTGCACATAGATACTCTTCTGGAACTTTGTAAAACAAAATTTGATATTTTATTTTTCCAAGAAACCTCTTGGAATTTCATAAGACACGCACCGTCCACCACTACCATGGAAGGTGATGAGGTTATTGGTGCACCGAAGCACCCTGATTGGTTGCAAATGGTGTGTATTAAGGAGGGAGAAGTCCCTTGCATGATCACCTATGTTTTGACTAGGCTTTCCCGCTATCGTCCTGCCATGCATTGTGACATTGTTGACCACCGCGACATACTCGTCCTCTCCCTCTTCAGTGGGGGTGAGGTTCTTAATCTAATGAACGTCTATTCTGATGATCAACACACAGCCATTGAGTACCTAGCTGCTTGTGTGCATTCTCTACTGCCTTTCATCTATATAGCAGGCAACTTTAACTGCGTATTGACGACTTGGGATGACTATGAGCATGGCGAGTTGTCGACGGCAATATCCCTGTGGGACACCGCATCTCAGATCAGCCTCAAGTGGGCACAACCTTCTAATCACGGACCCATGAGGATCAGTCCCAATCCAAATCAGAGGTCCAATGTCTTAGATCTTGTATTCTTAGCCCCATCTGAGACCTTAATCTTGATGCCCAGATTGGAGCACGATCTCCAGGGTCTGTCAGATCTCCCAATCTGTACAGATCTTGATATCAGTCTCGAACCGCCCAGATCTGGGTGACAGACAATTAAACCTGGAAGTGAGGCTGAGAAGTCTTTCATTTCGGACATTCTCTGGGATCTTGCAGCTATTCCTGTCGCAGCCCCGGCTACCAAGGAAGGCGTTGACACTTTAGCTGATGCTATTGCGATGGCATTCTCGGACGCATGGCTTGCCCACTTGACCAAGTCCAAGCATACCAAGTGCTCCAAGTCCTGGTGGACAGACGAGTGCTCAGAGACATTTGGAGTATATCAGCTTAGCCACTCGCTAGCTGATTACAACAAATTCAAGAAGGTGTGTAAAGATGCCAAGCATGATTTCTTCAATGAACGCATCGCAGAAATCGCTACTTCTCGGAAGCGCCCATGGGACGTGATGGAGTGGGTCAAACAATGCAAGCTGCCACCCTGTGAGGCTATTCGCAATGGCGACCAGCCTTGTCATGATATGGATGACCTTTGGGACACCCTTCACGGCACGTACAACTCAGCCTCTGGTTGTGAGTATGACACCTCAGTTTTAAACGAGCTTCCTGACGAGCCAGTCCGTGAGTGGGCTGACTTTTCAGAGCATGAGTTGTTGAGTGCCCTTAAGGGGTGCTCCAACTCCTCTGCACCAGGACCGGACCATGTCACATGGGTCCACCTAAAGGAGCTGCTCAAGGATAAACATGTCCTCACGCTCTTCATCGTGTTGGCCAATGCCTGCCTTCAGGTTGGGCATTGGCCTCGCATATTCAAGGAGTCGCTGTCGGTTATCGTACCAAAGCCAAACAAGCCCTCCTATGCAGTCCCAAAGGCTTTCAGGCCTATCGTACTCCTCATCACTTTTGGTAAACTTATCGAAAAGATGATAGCTAATAGGATACAGTTTGACACCGTCAAGCATGATATCTTTCATCCAAACCAGCTTGGCGGCACCCACCAACGGTCAATGGAGGATGCTGGATTGATCCTGACTCATCTTGTGTGAGCGGGGTGGGTTAAGGGTCTCCAGACTAGTGCGCTGGCCCTTGACATCACGCAGTTCTTCCTGTCTATCAACCATGAGATGTTCATGGCTGTTCTATGCAAGCAAGGTTTCTCCCCAATCTTGGTGGATTTCTTTGCCTCTTATCTCGTTGGTTGCTCCACAGTTTACTGTTGGAACACCTTTCAATCCAACTCACGGTCTGCGGACGTGGGTGTCAAGCAGGGCTCAGCCCTCTCGCCTGTTATTTCAGGGCTTTTCATTGCTCCAGTAATGAAGCTCTTCTACATCAAGGCAGCACTGCTCAATACAACGCTACTCTCCTTTGTGGATGATGGGACTATCTTGGCCCAATCCAAACAACTCGATGATAATAATGTGGGCCTGTGTAAGGCCTACAAAATCATCTACCTTCTCTTTGTTGCCTTTGCACTCGTTCTTGAACATGACAAGACCGAGTTGTTCCACTTTTCGCGTCAGCGAGACGCCTATAATCCCTTGTTGGATTTGGGGTACGCCTCACATACCGGCACTACACCTCTGAACCCCAAGACCTATTGGAGGTACCTGGGCTTCTACTTCGATCGTGGGCTCACATTCCATGAGCACATTTGCTACTATGCCACCAAGGCATTCACCACCGTGCAGGCCATGTGCATGCTCAGGAACTCTACCAGAGGACTTTCACCTAAGTAGCAATGCCTCCTTTATAGATTGTGTGTGGTTCCTATTGCCATGTACGGTTATCGTCTCTGGTACTTTGATGGCACCCACAACAAGGGTGCCATGAACCAGCTCAAACGGATGCAGCAGCAAGCTGCTCTATGGATTACAGGTGCCTTCCGCACCTCGCCTACAGGCGGTCTTGAGGCTTTGGCAGGTCTCATCCCCGTCCATCTTATGCTGAAGAAGTTGGCAACGTGCGCAGTGTATTGCATTGCCACCCTCTCAGACACCCACCCTCTTCGCTCCATGATGGGCAAGAGACTCCTCAAACGGGCTGAACCCCATGCTCGCTCTGCTGCTTTGATGACCCCAGCTATGCAGGGGAAGGTCAAGAGCACTGTCATGGAGGTGGATGAACACATCCATGCCTTAACTGAGAGCTTCGAGCCTTTTGCACCTGAAGCTTGCCCTGGTGACCGGTTACTGGACCGCTATGCGGACCGTCTCTGTTTTGATGAGCGCGATCCTACTCAGGATAGGCACCCATATCTTGACGGGCTCATCGCTAACACGAGGGCCGATCCTCTAACAGTACTGGCTGCAACTGATGGCTCTGTTCCTCAGTCCAACCAGTATCAGGCAGCTTCGGCTGCCATCATCTACAAGGGACATTGTGAGCTCAAGAGAACTCACTATGTCTCTGGCAGAGTCACCACCCCAGATGCGGAGCTCAATGCCATCCTGTGCGCAGTGCGCCTTGCTGTCAAGCAGGCAAACTGCCAACATATCATGGTCTTCACTGACTCTATGGGCTCAGCCCACAGAGCAGTAGACCCATCCATACACTCTGGTCAGGCTTTCAGTCTGTCAGTCTGTTGCGCTCTCCAAGAGTGGTTTCAGGTGGATGATCTCCACCACATCACCTTTGTCTACGTTCCATCTGCTTTGTGGTGGGATATCCATGGTGAGGCACACAAATACGTCACTGAACTCAAAGTCAGGGTTGGATGTTTTTTTTTTTTTTTTTTTTTTTTTTTTTTTTTTGATCAACAATTTATATAGCGGTGCTCGACGGCAGCCCGCTTGCTATCTACAAACACGTACGCTACGCAGCCTGGTTACTAAGTAAACCACTAAAGGACGACCGCCCCCCCAACCAAGACCCTTTGGGCTCAAACGCCGAAACTCCCCAGAGGGCAACCCACCTCGCGAAAACGGTGCATCAGGATAAGGGGAGGAAACCATCGAGGTTCCGCTACGCCCCAAAGTCGTCGATCGCTGTTCGGAGGCCATGCAGCGCAAATGAGATAAGAAAAGCACCACCCGGGAGGTGGCGGAGTGTCTTGAGGCCGACAAGCCAGAGAAGCGCCTGCCCGAAACCAGACGCAGAAAATTAGCGGCACCGCAACCCGCTACAATAGCGGCCGCAAGCGCAAAGAAATAGCGGTAGGCGCAGGTCTTCGAACCCTAGAGCTCGGTGGTGTCAATTCACCATAAATCCCCCGAAAGGAGGAACAACCCCGCCCACCACGATTATCCGACACCTGACAGGTCCCGGTTGAAGCCAAACGCCGTAGGGTTGTACTTCATAAACGATGCAATATCCCCGAGAAAGCGGGGATAGTGTACAGAATATCTGTCGCGACAGCGAAAGAGGATATGCTGGCGGGACTGCAAAGCAGCCCCGCAAGTGCAGCCATGAGGCTCGTTGATCTTGAAGCGACGGTAATACGCTCCAATGGGCGCGTGGCCAGTTATGCACCGGCAAACGCGAGCGAACTCAGTAATACTGTGTCCGAAGGTTGAGAGCCAAGGTCCCCCATTGAGGTACGATGGCTGTAGCGGCCGCCCGTCAGGCTGTTGAAGCTCTAAGAATTCAGAGCCTCGGTAGGTTGGATTTTGGAAAGTGGAACTCCACGAATCCAAGACTGAGTGCGCAGCTCGAGAGCGAAGCGCGTCTATGGAGTTGTCCGTCTTGCGACGCCCAACCCTGACTTTGAGTTCGGTGACGTACTTGTGTGCTTCACCATGGATATCCCACCGCATAGCGGAAGGGACGTAGACGAAGGTAATGCGACGGAGATCATCCGCCTCAAACCACTCTTGAAGAGCGCGACATACTGACAGACTAAAAGCCTGACCAGAATGCACGCCGGGGTCAACCGCTCTATGGGCTGAGCCCATAGAGTCAGTGAAGACCATAATATGTTGGCAGTTTGCCTGCTTGACAGCAAGGCGCACTGCACACGAGATGGCATTGAGTTCCGCATCTGGGGCGGTAACTCTGCCAGAGACATAGCGGGTCCTTTCGAGCTCGCGATGTCCCTTGTAGATTATAGCAGCCGAAGCCGCCTGGTACTGGTTGGACTGAGGGACAGAGCCATCAGTTGCAGCCAGTACTGTTAGTGGGTCGGCCCTTGCTTTCGCAATGAGCTCGTCTAGATATGGGCGCCTATCCTGGCCAGGATCACGCTCGTCAAAATGGAGACGGTCCGCATAGCGGTCCAGTAACCGGTCGCCTGGACGAGCTTCGGGCGCAAAGGGCTCGAAGCTCTCAGTTAAGGTGTGGACGCGCTCGTCCACTTCCATGACAGTGCTCTTGACTTTCCCCCGCATGGCTGGGGTCATCAAGGCGGCAGAGCGAGCGTGTGGTGCAGCTCGCTTGAGAAGTCCCTCGCCCATCATAGAGCGAAGGGGGTGAGTGTCTGAGAGGGTGGCGACACGATACACTGCACGCGTTGCCAGCTTCTTCAGCATAAGATGGACAGGAATGAGGCCCGCTAGAGCCTCAAGACCGCCTGTAGGTGAGGTGCGGAAGGCACCCGTGATCCATAGAGCAGCTTTACGCTGCATCCGTTTCAACTGGTTCATCGCACCCTTGTAGCGGGCGCCGTCGAAATACCAGAGACGATAGCCATATGTGGCAATGGGGACCACACACGACCGATATAAGAGGCGGCGCTGTTTAGGCGAGAGACCTCTAGTAGAGTTCCCGAGCATGCGCATGGCCTGCACGGTGGTGAACGCCTTGGTGGCATAGTAACGAACGTGCTCATGGAAGGTGAGCCCGCGGTCAAAGTAGAAGCCCAAGTACCTCCAATAGGTCTTGGGCTTCAAGGGTGTAGCGCCGGTATGTGGGGCGTACCCCAAATCCAGCGACGGATTGTAGGCATCTCGTCGACGCGAGAAATGAAACAGCTCGGTCTTGTCGTGTTCAAGAACGAGCGCGAAGATTGTAGGCCTTACGCAGGCCCACATTATTATCATCAAGTTGTTTGGATTGGGCCAGAATGGTCCCATCATCCACAAAGGAAAGCAGCGTCATGTTGAGTGGCGCCGCCTTGATATAGAAGAGCTTCATTACCGGCGCAATGAACAGCCCAGAGATAACAGGCGAGAGAGCAGAGCCCTGCCCGACACCCACGTCCGCAGACCGTGAGTCGGATTGAAAGGTGTTCCAACAGTAGACTGTGGAACGACCTACAAGGTAAGAGGCAAAGAACTCCACCAGAACCGGCGAAAACCCTTGCTTGCGAAGTACAGCCATGAACATCTCATGGTTGATAGAAGGGAAGAACTGCGCGATGTCAAAAGCCAGCGCGCTAGTCTGGAGACCCTTAACCCACCCCGCTCGCACAAGATGGGTTAGAATCAATCCAGCGTCCTCAGTTGACCTCTGGCGGATACCGCCAAGTTGGTTGGGATGGAAGATATCATGCTTGACGGCGTCAAACTGTATCCTGTTGGCAATCATCTTTTCGATAAGTTTACCGAAAGTGATGAGGAGTACGATTGGCCTGAAGGCCTTCGGCACAGAATAGGAGGGCTTGTTCGGCTTCGGAACGATAACCGATAGCGACTCCTTGAATATACGTGGCCAATGACCCACCTGAAGGCAAGCATTAGCCAACACGATGAAGAGCGCAAGGACGTGTTTGTCCTTGAGCAGCTCCTTTAGGTGGACCCATGTAACATGGTCCGGTCCTGGTGCAGAGGAGTTGGAGCACCCCTTAAGGGCACTCAACAACTCATGCTCCGAGAAGTCAGCCCACTCGCGGACCGGCTCGTCGGGAAGCTCGTCTAAGACTGAGGCATCGTACTCGCGACCAGAGGCCGAGTTGTAAGTGCCGTGGAGGGCGTCCCAGAGGTTGTCCATATCATGACAAGGCTGGTCGCCATTGCGAATAGCCTCACAGGGTGGTAGCTTGCGCTGTTTGACCCATTCCATTAGGTCCCACGGGCGCTTGCGAGAAGTAGCAATCTCCGCGATGCGTTCGTCGAAGAAGTCACGTTTGGCGTCCTTACACGCCTTCTTAAACTTGTTGTAATCAGCGAGCGAGCGGCTCAGCTGATATACTCCGAATGTCTCCGAGCACTCATCCGTCCACCAGGACTTGGAGCGCTTGGTAGGTTTGGACTCGGTCGAGTGGGCAAGCCACGCGTCCGAGAACGCTGTCGCGATAGCATCGGCTAAAGCTTCAACGCCTTCCTTGGTTGCCGGGGCTGCGACAGGAATAGCCGCAAGATCCCGGAGAATATCCGAAATGAAAGACTTCTCAGCCTCGCTTCCGGGTTTAATTGTCCGTCGCCCAGATCCGGGCGGTTCGGGACCGATATCAAGATCTGTGCAGATCAGGACATGATCTGACGGACCCTGGAGATCGTGCTCCAATCTGGGCATTGAGATTAAGATCTCAGATGGAGCTAAGAATACAAGATCCAAGACGTTGGATCTCTGGTTTGGATTAGGACTGATCCGCGTCGGTGTCCATGGTTAGAAGGTCGTGCCCACTCGAGGCCGATCTGAGATGCGGTATCCCGCAGTGATATTGCCGTCGACGACTCACCATGCTCATAGTCATCCCAAGTCGTCGACACGCAGTTAAAGTCACCAGCCATGTAAATGAAAGGTGGTAAAGAATGCACACGAGCAGCTAAGTGCTCAATGGCTGTGTGTTGATCGTCAGAGTAGACGTTCATCAGATTAAGAACCTCACCCCCGCTGAAGAGGGAGAGGACAAGGATGTCACGATGGTCGACGATGTCGCGACGCATAGCGGGACGATAGCGGGATAACCTAGTCGAAACGTAGGCGATCACGCGGGGAACCTCCCCTTCCTTAATGTGCACCATTTGCAGCCAGTCGGGATGCTTTGGTGCACCAATAACCTCATCGCCCTCCATACTAGTGGTGGACGGTGCGTGTCTTATGAAATTCCAAGGCATTTCTTGGAAGAATAAAATATCAAATTTGGTTTTACAAATTTCGAGAATTGTATCAACATGTGCATATGTGTGACGAACGTTCTGACAGTAAATATGTAGCCCGCTATTTAGATCCTGCTGGTTTCCCAACATTAGTCTAGGTTCGGGGGTTAGTAAGTTGGTGGCGAGCAGCGTGCTCACGTACCTGACGATACTCGGCCATGATCCACTCACGGTCGTAGCGATGGGCCCAGAACTTACACGAGGCCGAGTTGGCGGCGTGGTCCTTGTGGCAGTTGACAGCGGCCCTTGTGGGGGCAAGGCTGGTCGCGGGGGGTGGGCGGCACAGGGGGTTTCGCTTTCGCGTTGCCCTTGCAACATCCCGCATGTTGATGGTGCTCCTTCTGTTCGTGCGGACCCGAGCAGATGGGGCAGGAGAGTTGTTTCGCCTTGCAGGCGACGGTGGGGTGGCCCCACTTCCAGCAGCGCTGGCATAGTGGGACCCCGGTGTGTCTTGCGGCGGGCCTGATTGCGCAGGACCGTCCAGCAAGGAAAATCGGTTGGCCAAGGGCCTTCTTGGCACGGGTTCCCTGCTGGGAGTCCCAGATGTTGCAGTAGACGGTGCACGATGTTGAGTGCGCCGAGTTGCGGTCGATCCGAGGCTTGGTGCTCAGATATGCGAAGACCTCAGCATGAACCGAGGTACGGAGAGCCTTTTCAAGCGCCTCCTGGGTGATCTTCAACCCTTTTGGATCAAAGTAGGGAACATCGAGTATCTTTATGAAAGATGTCGACGATGGGAGCGCGACCTCGAACGGAGTACTCAGGGTTGGATGTTGCAAGACAGACAATTCTATAGAAATGCTCCGCTCTCAAGCTGCGCACTCAGTCCTGGATTCGTGGAGTTCCACTTTCCAGGATCCAACCTACTGGGGCTCTGAGTTTTTAGAGCTTCAGTGGCCTGATGGGTGGCCGATCCAGCCATCGTACCTCAATGGGGGACCTTGGCTTTCAACATTCGGACACAGTATTAATGAGCTCGCTCGCGTTTGCCAGTGTATAACTGGCCATGTCCCCATTGGAGCATACTACCATCGCTTCAAGATTAATGAGCCTCACGGCTGCACTTCTGGGGCTGCTTTGCAGTCTTGCCAGCACATTCTCTTTCGCTGCTGCGATTGATACTCTGTACACTATCCCCATTTTCTCGGGGATATTGGATTGTTTATGAAGTACAACTCTACAGCGTTTGGCTTCAACTGGGACCCCTCAGGTGTCGGATAATCGCTGTGGGTGGGGTTGTTCCTCCTTTCGGGGGATTTATGGTGAATTGACACCACCGAACTCTAGGGTTCAAAGACCTGCGCCCACTTCATTTATTCATGTTTGCGGCCCGGTGTCATAGCAGGTTGCAACACTGCTAACTCTCGGTGTCTGGTTTCAGGCAGGCGCACCTCTGGCTTGTCGGCCTCAAGACACCCTGCAACCTCCCGGGTGGTGCTTTTCTTATCTCATTTGCGCTGCATGGCCTCCAAACAGCAATCAATGACTTTGGGGTGTAGCAGAACCTCAATGGTTTCCTCCCCTTATCCCGATGCACCGTTTTCGTGAGGTGGGTTGCCCTCCGGGAAGTTTTGATGTATACACCAGAAGGGTCTTGGTTGGGGGGGCGGTCGTCTTTAAGTAGTTAACCTAGTACCCAGGCCACGTAGCATATTTGTTTGTAGATAGCAAGCAGGCTGCCATTGAGCACCGCTATACACATTGTTGATCAAAAAAAAGAAAAAAAAGAAAAAATCTTATAGGCCTTTTGCAGGCCTACATTGTTATCATTGAGGTGTTTGGATTGGGCCAAGATAGTCCCATCATCCACAAAGGAGAGTAGCGTTGTATTGAGCAGTGCTGCCTTGATGTAGAAGAGCTTCATTACTGGAGCAATGAAAAGCCCTGAAATAACAGGCGAGAGGGCTGAGCCCTGCCTGACACCCACGTCCGCAGACCGTGAGTTGGATTGAAAGGTGTTCCAACAGTAAACTGTGGAGCAACCAACGAGATAAGAGGCAAAGAAATCCACCAAGATTGGGGAGAAACCTTGCTTGCATAGAACAGCCATGAACATCTCATGGTTGATAGACAGGAAGAACTGCGTGATGTCAAGGGCCAGCGCACTAGTCTGGAGACCCTTAACCCACCCCGCTCACACAAGATGAGTCAGGATCAATCCAGCATCCTCTATTGACCGTTGGTGGGTGCCGCCAAGCTGGTTTGGATGAAAGATATCATGCTTGACGGCGTCAAACTGTATCCTATTAGCTATCATCTTTTCGATAAGTTTACCAAAAGTGATGAGGAGTACGATAGGCCTGAAAGCCTTTGGGACTGCATAGGAGGGCTTGTTTGGCTTTGGTACGATAACCGACAGCGACTCCTTGAATATGCGAGGCCAATGCCCAACCTGAAGGCAGGCATTGGCCAACACGATGAAGAGCGTGAGGACATGTTTATCCTTGAGCAGCTCCTTTAGGTGGACCCATGTGACATGGTCCGGTCCTGGTGCAGAGGAGTTGGAGCACCCCTTAAGGGCACTCAACAACTCATGCTCTGAAAAGTCAGCCCACTCACGGACTGGCTCGTCAGGAAGCTCGTTTAAAACTGAGGTGTCATACTCACAACCAGAGGCTGAGTTGTACGTGCCGTGAAGGGTGTCCCAAAGGTCATCCATATCATGACAAGGCTGGTCGCCATTGCGAATAGCCTCACAGGGTGGCAGCTTGCATTGTTTGACCCACTCCATCACGTCCCATGGGCGCTTCCGAGAAGTAGCGATTTCTGCGATGCGTTCATTGAAGAAATCATGCTTGGCATCTTTACACACCTTCTTGAATTTGTTGTAATCAGCTAGCGAGTGGCTAAGCTGATATACTCCAAATGTCTCTGAGCACTCGTCTGTCCACCAGGACTTGGAGCACTTGGTATGCTTGGACTTGGTCAAGTGGGCAAGCCATGCGTCCGAGAATGCCATCGCAATAGCATCAGCTAAAGTGTCAACGCCTTCCTTGGTAGCCGGGGCTGCGACAGGAATAGCTGCAAGATCCCAGAGAATGTCCGAAATGAAAGACTTCTCAGCCTCACTTCCAGGTTTAATTGTCTGTCACCCAGATCTGGGCGGTTCGAGACTGATATCAAGATCTGTACAGATTGGGAGATCTGACAGACCCTGGAGATCGTGCTCCAATCTGGGCATCAAGATTAAGGTCTCAGATGGGGCTAAGAATACAAGATCTAAGACATTGGACCTCTGATTTGGATTGGGACTGATCCTCATGGGTCCGTGATTAGAAGGTTGTGCCCACTTGAGGCCGATCTGAGATGCGGTGTCCCACAGGGATATTGCCGTCGACAACTCGCCATGCTCATAGTCATCCCAAGTCGTCAATACGCAGTTAAAGTTGCCTGCTATATAGATGAAAGGCAGTAGAGAATGCACACAAGCAGCTAGGTACTCAATGGCTGTGTGTTGATCATCAGAATAGACGTTCATTAGATTAAGAACCTCACCCCCACTGAAGAGGGAGAGGACGAGTATGTCGCGGTGGTCAACAATGTCACAATGCATGGCAGGACGATAGCGGGAAAGCCTAGTCAAAACATAGGTGATCATGCAAGGGACTTCTCCCTCCTTAATACACACCATTTGCAACCAATCAGGGTGCTTCGGTGCACCAATAACCTCATCACCTTCCATGGTAGTGGTGGACGGTGCGTGTCTTATGAAATTCCAAGAGGTTTCTTGGAAAAATAAAATATCAAATTTTGTTTTACAAAGTTCCAGAAGAGTATCTATGTGCACATAGGTATGACGGACATTCTGACAATAAATACGTAGCCTGCTATTTAGATCCTGAGGGTCGCCCTTCATTAGTCTAGGTTTGGGGGTTAGTAAGTTGGTGGCGAGCGGCGTGCTCATGTACCTGACGATACTTGGCCATGATCCACTCACAGATGTAGCGATGTGCCCAGAACTTGCATGAGGCCGAGTTGGCGGTGTGGTCCTTGTAGCAGTTGACACAGTGGCCCTTGTGGGGGCAGGGCTGGTTGCGAGGGGTGGGCAGCACAGGGGGCTTCACTTTCACGTTCCCCTT
>CACVBS010000059.1:107852-128922 GCA_902728275.1 Cyclocybe aegerita | reverse complement strand
ACGTTGATGATGTTCCTTCTGCTCATGTGGACCCAAGCAGATAGGGCAGCTAAGCTGCTTCGCCTTGCAGGCAATGGTAGGGTGGTCCCACTTCCAGCAGCACTGGCAGAGCAGGACCCCAGTGTGTCTTGCAGCAGGCCTGATTGCGCAGGACCGCCCGGTGAGGAAGATTGGTTGGCCAAGGGCCTTCTTGGCACGGGTTCCCTGCTGGGAGTCCCAGATGTTGCAGTAGACGGTGCACAATGTCGAGTGCGCCGAGTTGCGATCGATCCGAGGCTTGGTGCTCAGATATGCGAAGACCTCAGCATGAACCGAGGTACGGAGGGCCTTCTCACACCTGTATCAGTTAGAAAAATATAGAAATACAAGGCAGTTTCCTAACTATGAATCTAAGCCCTGGAGGGCAATATGCTACCTTCTGCTTTGGAAAGGCTCTCCTAATAAGAGGGAGGGGTTGCTGGGTGCCCGGCATCTGCAAGGGTGATGAGGAGGGGGTAAATAAATTAGTAAGCATCCATTTCCGGGGTGGGTGGGTGGTGGGAGGTGCAGGAGGGGGTGGAATGGGGGCAGGATAGGCCAAGCAGGACCCCGGGGCACTGCAGAGAACTGGTCATGTGACCTGTTTGCTCTGCAGCCTCAACCGGGGCCATTTTTTGTGAAAAAAGTGCCCAGGGCCAATGTGATAGTATGTTACTGTATGTCATAAAAAAATCAGGAGAATCTGGCATGTGGAATGTTGCAAAACGGCATGTATGAGGTGTCACCTTAACTTGGCACACATTTATTTTTAACACAAGCTGCTAAATTGGGATCTGGCATCAAAATAGCCATTGCTGGCGCATTTCGGGCTTGTTTGGCTTCCCCCTGGGTGGAAATTGATGGGAACGATGACGCGATAATTTTGAGGGAATTCATATCTACCTGTAGACACCCAGAACGTGTGAATATGACCATTTTTGGCGATGTTATGGCCTAAACTGTGCTTCTATGCACAAAAATGCGAAAATGCGCACCTAATGCTCTGCCTCTCATGCATCCCTGCCTCATAAAAACTAGCTGATAATTTAGTATGCTACTAGAGCTTCAGAATGAGCCAATAATAATGGCCTTGCATGCATTATTGGTTATGCAATGGGCCTTTCGATGTTNNNCCCTTGGAAGACATCTCAGCCTCGAGGAGAGAGGTGAGCGAGAAGTTGTCGAGTTCGCCTGGCCCACGAATACGACTAAAGTCAGTGACCATGACAGCGTTCACGAAGGACGTCATCTGGGCCACGAAGGCATCATCGATGGTGAGCAGATTGTGGTGCGCGGCCCGCAGAACCCAGTCTGTGGCCTTCGCAATGGAGGTGGTCAATACCTCGAGATTGCCAGGAAGATCCTCGACTGTGTCTCGGAACTTCAAGGCGTATTGACCTAGAAGTAGGTCGACGGAGGGGTCCCTCGAGACCTCCTCCCCTCCCTGAGTGCCCTCTACCTCCATCAGGGCTTATTCAGTTTCAGAACGATAACCGACAGCGACTCCTTAAAAATGTGTGGCCAATGACTCACCCATAGGCAAGCGTTGGCCAGCATGATGAAGAGCACAAGGACATGTTTATCCTTGAGCAGCTCCTTCAGGTGGACCCATGTATCTAAGAGGCTTATTCTGAGTGTGCTTTAGAAAAGGGTCTTGAAGGGATGGGTGAATCGATGTTCCTCTTTCTCTTGAACGCCCACTTGTCAACAAGCACAAACAACCAGCTCACTGTCTCTCACATCGTCTAGCGCTTTATCGACAAGCCAGAAGACCTCTTTTGATCTTTCATACCGCATTCGCAAACCATGTCCGACCTCCCACCGAGAGGTCAGGGCGTGAGGCCCCCTGGGGCGGTTCCTAGGAGCTGTTGTGGGGGGGACTCGGGCTGCGCACCACCAGCAATACCACCATCGGTCGCTGGCTCATCGTCTTTTGGTGGTGATGCCTTGCCAATCTCGCCAGACCCTACCTCGACTAGGGCCACATACTCGATGGTTGTGCCAGCTTGATCCCGCCACACATCACCCTGCTGCAGGTCCCGTTCCACCACGGGTTCCGCCCATTTGTCCGCAGATGAGTCTAGCTCAGGGATGGCCCACCCCCAGGAGATGGAGGTAGAGGGCACTCAGGGAGGGGAGGAGGTCTCGAGGGACCCCTCCGTCGACCTACTTCTAGGTCAATACGCCTTGAAGTTCCGAGACACAGTCGAGGATCTTCCTGGCAATCTCGAGGTATTGACCACCTCCATTGCGAAGGCCACAGACTGGGTTCTGCGGGCCGCGCACCACAATCTGCTCACCATCGATGGTGGCGATGCCTTCGTGGCCCAGATGACGTCCTTCGTGAACGCTGTCATGGTCACTGACTTTAGTCGTATTCGTGGGCCAGGCGAACTCGATAACTTCTCGCTCACCTCTCTCCTCGAGGCTGAGATGTCTTCCAAGGACAAGCTGACCATCCACCCGGCTCCTGTATTCAGGCCTCCTCCTCCTGCTGCCTGTGGGCCGCTCGATGAGGGTGTCGCTGATGTAGGGGCTCCACCCGATGTCCTCATGCAGGCTTTGGACAACCTTGGTCGCCCAGCCTCCCCGCCTCGCATCCCCGCTTCCAAGAAGCGTAAGGGTGTTGATCGCCCGGTCCCACCACCTCCTCCTCAGAAGAGCAAGGTGGCCTACTCTTGCCCTGGTCTGCCCCTGCCGATCAACCGCACTACCAAACCCAAGCCCCGTCCAACAACGTGGGCAGGGATTGCACAACAGGCCGCTCCGATGCCTCCCCCGCCTCCTGGCTTGGGACCGCAGCTTCGTGGGCCTTCTCCTCCTCCGTCCGCATTTCCAACAGGCCCGATGAAGACTTCACCTCATCGGTCCGTTCCCTCTTTTACTTCCAAGGGCCCCACCCGGAAGCAGGTTCTCGTGTCGCTCGGGGGTACCCCCCCGACCTCACGAAATTCTTCACCGAGTCGGCTGTCCGTGCAGCCAACGGGTACCTAAGGGATGGTCAATCTATGCTAAAGGTCACCTCCATCGTCCACGCCTACGACGGTTTGTCGTTGGTCACCCCCGCTGTTGCCAGCTCGTCTGACCTGGACATACTGTGCAACTTCATCCGTGAAAGCCTCCCAACGGGTACTCCGTTCGAGGTTGCGCTTCCGTCGTCGACATCTTTCATAAAGATCCTCGATGTTCCCTACTTCGATCTGAAAGGGTTGAAGATCACCCAGGAGGCGCTTGAAAAGGCCCTCCGTACCTCGGTTCACGCTGAGGTCTTCGCCTATCTGAGCACCAAGCCTCGGATTGACCGCAACTCGGCGCACTTGACATCGTGCACCGTGTATTGCAACATCTGGGACTCCCAGCAGGGAACCCGCACCAAGAAGGCCTTAGGCCAACTGATCTTCCTTGCTGGGCGGTCCTGCGCAATCAGGCCCGCCGCGTGACACACCAGGGTCCCGCTCTGCTGCTGCTGGAAGTGGGGCCATCCTACCGTTGCCTGCAGGGTGAAACAACTCTCTTGCCCTATCTGCTCGGGTCCGCATGAGCAGAAGGAGCACCGTCAACATGCGGGATGTTGCAAGGGCAACGCGAAAGCGAAACCCCCTGTGCCGCCCACCCCTCGTGACCAGCCTTGCCCCCACAAGGGCCGCTGTGTCAATTGCCACAAGGACCACGCTGCCAACTCGGCATCGTGCAAGTTCTGGGCCCATCGCTACGACCGTGAGTGGATCATGGCCGAGTATCGTCAGGTACGTAAGCACACCGCTCGCCGCCAACTTACTAACCCCCAAACCTAGACTAATGTTGGGAAACCATCAGGATCTAAGTAGTGGGCCTCGTATCTTTTGTCAGAACGTTCGTCATACGTATGCACACATCAATACTCTTCTAGAAATTTGTAAAAAAAAATTCGATATTTTATTTTTCCAAGAAACGCCTTGGAATTTCATAAGACACGCACTGTCTACCACTAGTATGGAGGGCGATGAGGTTATCGGCGCACCAAAGCATCCTGATTGGCTGCAGATGGTGCACATTAAGGAAGGGGAAGTTCCCCGCGTGCTTGCCTATGTTTCGACTAGGCTCTCCCGCTATCGTCCCACTATGCGTCGCGACATCGTCAACCATCGCGACATCCTCGTCCTCTCCCTCTTTAGCAGGGGCGAGGTTCTTAACTTAATGAACGTCTATTCCGACGATCAACACACAGCCATTGAGCACCTTGCTGCTAGTGTGCATTCTTTACCACCTTTCATTTATATGGCTGGTGACTTCAACTGCGTGTCGATGAAGTGGGATGACTATGAGCATGGCGAGTCGTCGACGGCAATATCACTGCGGGATACCGCATCTCAGATCAGCCTCGAGTGGGCACGACCTTCTAATCATGGACCGATGAGGATCAGTCCTAATCCAAACCAGAGATCCAACGTGTTGGATCTTGTATTCTTAGCTCCATCTGAGATTCTAATCTTGATGCCCAGATTGGAGCACACTCTCCAGGGTCCGTCAGATCATGTCCCGATCTGTACAGATCTTGATATCGGTCCCGAACCGCCCGGATCTGGGTGACGGACAATTAAACCTGGAAGCGAGGCTGAGAAGTCTTTCATTTCGGACATTCTCCGGGATCTTGCGGCTATTCCTGTTGCAGCCCCGGCAACCAAGGAAGGCGTTGAAGCTTTAGCCGATGCTATTGCGACAGTGTTCTTGGACGCATGGCTTGCCCATTCGACCGAGTCCAAACCTACCAAGCGCTCCAAGTCCTGGTGGACAGAAGAGTGCTCGGAGACATTTGGAGTATATCAGTTGAGCCGCTCGCTCGCTGACTACAACAAGTTTAAGAAGGCGTGTAAAGATGCCAAGCGTGATTTCTTTGATGAACGCATCACGGAAATCGCTACCTCTCGCAAGCGCCCATGGGTCCTGATGGAGTGGGTCAAACAATGCAAGCTACCAGCCTTGTCATGATATGGACGACCTGTGGAACACCCTTCATGGCACATACAACGCAGCCTCGGGTCGTGAGTATGATGCCTCCGTCTTAGACGAGCTTCCCGATGAGCCAGTCTGTGAGTGGGCTGACTTCTTGGAGCATGAGTTGTTGAGTGCCCTTAAGGGGTGCTCCAACTCCTCTGCACCAGGACCGGACCACGTTACATGGGTCCACCTAAAGGAGTTGCTCAAGGATAAACATGTCCTTGCGCTCTTCATCGTGCTGGCCAACGCTTGCCTTCGGGTGGGTCATTGGCCGCGTATATTCAAGGAGTTGCTATCGGTTATCATTCCAAAACTGAACAAGCCCTCCTATGCCATACCGAAGGCCTTCAGGCCGATCGTACTCCTCATCACTTTCAGTAAACTTATCGAAAAGATGATTGCCAATAGGATACAGTTTGACGCCGTCAAGCATGATATCTTCCATCCCAACCAACTTGGCGGTATCTGCCAGAGGTCCACTGAGGATGCTGCATTGATTCTGACTCATCTCGTGCGAGCAGGGTGGGTTAAGGGTCTCCAGACTAGCGCGCTGGCTTTTGACATTGTGCAGTTTTTCCCTTCTATCAACCATGAGATGTTCATGGCTGTTCTTCGCAAGCAGGGGTTCTCGCCGGTTCTGGTGGAGTTCTTTGCTGCCTATCTTATTGGTCGTTCCACAATTTATTGTTGGAACACCTTCCAATCTGACCTGCGGTCTGCGGACGTGGGTGTCGGGCAGGGCTCGGCTCTCTTGCCTGTTATCTCTGGGCTGTTCATTGCTCCGGTAATGAAGCTCTTCTATATCAAGGCGGCGCCGCTCAACACAATGCTGCTTTCCTTTGTGGATGACAGGACCATCCTGGCCCAATCCAAACAACTTGATGATAATAATGTGGGCCTGCGTAAGGCCTACAAGATTATCTACCTTCTCTTTGTTGCTTTCACACTCGTTCTTGAACATGACAAGACTGAGCTGTTTCACTTTTCGTGTCGATGAGACGCCTACAATCCCTCGCTGGATTTGGGGTACGCCCCGCATACTGGCGCTACTCCTTTGAAGCCCAAGACCTATTGGAGGTACTTGGGCTTCTACTTTGACCGTGGGCTCACGTTTCATGAACACGTCCGCTACTATGCCACTAAGGCGTTCACCACCGTGCAGGCCATGCGCATGCTTGGGAACTCCACTAGAGGTCTCTCGCCTAAACAGCGCCGCCTCTTATATTCGCCGTGTGTAGTTCCCATTGCCACATATGGCTATCGTCTCTGGTATTTCGACGGCACCTGTAATAAGGGCTCGATGAACCAGCTAAAACGGATGCAGCGAAAAGCTGCTCTATGGATTACTGGTGCCTTCCGCACCTCACCCACAGGCGGTCTTGAGGCCCTCGCTGGCCTCATCCCCATTCACCTCATGCTGAAGAAGCTGGCGACACGCGCAGTGTATCGTGTCGCCACCCTCTCAGACACTCACCCTCTTCGCTCCATGATGGGCGAGGGACTCCTTAAGCGGGCCGCACCACACGCCCGCTCAGCCGCCTTGATGACCCCAGCTATGCAAGGGAAAGTCAAGAGCACCGTTATGGAGGTGGACAAATGTGTCCACACCTTAACTGAGAGCTTTGAGTGCTTTGCGCCCAAAGCTCGCCCAGGCGATCGGTTACTGGACCACTATGCGGACCGTCTCCACTTTGACGAGCGTGATCCCACTCAGGATAGGCGCCCATATCTAGACGAGCTCATTGCGAGAGCGAGGGCCGACCCACTAACAGTACTGGCTGCAACTGATGGCTCTGTCCCTCAGTCCAATCAGTATCAGGCAGCTTTGGCTGCCATCATCTACAAGGGACATCGTGAGCTCGACAGGACTCATTATGTCTCTGGCAGAGTTACTGCCCCAGATGCGGAACTCAATGCCATCTTGTGCGCAGTGCGCCTTGCTGTCAAGCAGGCAAACTGCCAACATATTATGGTCTTCACTGACTCTATGGGCTCAGCCCATAGAGCGGTTGACCCCGGCGTGCATTCTGGTCAGGCTTTTAGCCTGTCAGTTTGTCGCGCTCTCCAAGAGTGGTTCGAAGCAGATGACCTCTGCCGCATCACCTTCATTTACGTCCCGTCCGCTCTGCAGTGGGATATCCATGGTGTGGCACATAAGTACGTCACCAAGCTTAAAGTCAGGGTTGAACATCGGAAGACAGACAATTCTATAGATGCGCTTCGCTCTCGAGCTGCGCACTCAGTCCTGGACTCATGGGGTTCCACTTTCCAGGATCCAACCTACCGAGGCTCTGAATTCCTAGAGCTTCAACAGCCTGACGGGCGGCCGCTACAGCCATCGTACCTCAGTGGGGGACCTTGGCTTTCAACCTTTGGACACAGTGTCACTGAGTTCGCTTGCATTTGCCGGTGTATAACTGGCCACGTGCCCATTGGAGCGTATTACCATCGCTTCAAGATTAATGAGCCTCATGGCTGCACTTGTGGGGCTGCTTTGCAGTCTCACCAGCATATCCTCTTTCGCTGTCACGATCGCTACTCCGTGCATGACCCCCGCTTTCTTGGGGATATTGCATCTTTCATGAAGTACAACCCCACAGTGTTTGGCTTCAACCGGGACCCTTCAGGTGTCGGGTAATTGTTGCGGGCGGGGTTATTCCTCCTTTTGGGGGATTTAGGGTGACACCACGAACCTAAGGGTTTGGCGACCCGCGCCAGCTTCACTTATTCGTGCCTGCAGCCGCTATCATTGCGGGTTGCGGCACCGCTAACTCTCTGCGTCTGGTTTCAGGCAGGCGCATCTCTGGCTTGTCGGCCTCACGACACCATGCCACCTCCCGGGCGGTGCTCTCTTATTTCATTTGCACTGCGTGGCCTCCAAACAGTGTCCGACAGCTCTGGGGTTTAGCGGGGCCTCGATGGTCTCCTCTCCTTATCCCGCGTCACCGTTTTCGCGAGGTGGGTCTGGCTTTATGGGAGTTTAGGCATTTGAGCCATAAGGCTCATGGTTGGGGGGGCGGATGTCTTTTAGTAGTTTACTTAGTACCCAGGCCGCGTAGCGTACGTGTTTGTAGATAGTGAGCGGCCTGCCATCGAGCACCGCTGTATAAGTTGTTGATCAAAAAAAAAAAAAAAAAAAAAAAGGAGGTACTTGGGCTTCTACTTTGATCGTGGGCTCACATTCCATGAGCATGTCCGCTACTATGCCACCAAGGCGTTCACCACCGTGCAGCCCATGCGCATGTTCGGAAACTCTACCAGGGGTCTCTCGCCTAAACAGCAGCACCTCCTCTACAGATCCTGTGTAGTTCCCATTGCCACATATGGTTATCGTCTATGGTATTTCGATGGCACCCGCAATAAGGGCGCGATGAACCAGCTAAAACGGATGCAGCAGAAAGCTGCTCTATGGATCATGGGTGCATTCCGCACCTCACCCACAGGCGGTCTTGAGGCCCTCACTGGTCTCATCCCCATTCATCTCATGCTGAAGAAGCTGGTGACGCGCACAGTGTATCACGTTGCCACCCTCTCAGACACTCACCCTATCCGCTCCATGATGGGCGAGGGACTCCTTAAACAGGCCAAACCACACGCCTGCTCGATGGTCCTCAACGCCTCTTTCTCTCGAACACCCACTTGTCAACAAGCGTAAACAACTAGCTCATCGTCTCTTTCGTCGTCCAACGCTTTATCGCCTCATCAGACCTTATTGCCTGATCATTTGTACCGCACCAGCAACACATGTCTGACCTCCCACCAAGAGGTTGGGGTGCAAGGCCCCCTGGGGCGGTTCCTAGAAGCCGTCGTGGGGGGGACTCAGGCTCCGCACCACCAGCAATACCACCATCGGTTGCTGGCTCATCGCCCCTGGGCGGTGATGCCTCACCAATCTCGCCGGACCCTACCTCGACTAGGGCCACATACTCGACAGTTGTGCCGTCTCGATCTCGCCACACGTCGCCCTGCCGCAGGTCCCGTTCCACCACAGGTTCCACCCATTCGTCCGCAGATGAGTCTGACTCAGGGACGGCCCACCCCCAGGAGATGGAGGTTGAGGGCACTCAGGGAGGGGAGGAGGTCTCGAGGGACCCCTCCGTCGACCTACTCTTAGGTCAATACGCCTTGAAGTTCCAAGACACAGTCGAGGATCTTCCTGGCGATCTCGAGGTATTGACCACCTCCATTGCGAAGGCCACAGACTGGGTTCTGCGGGCAGTGCACCATGATCTGCTCTCTATCGATGGGGGTGATGCCTTTGTGGCCCAGATGACGTCCTTCGTGAACGCCGTCATGGTCACTGACTTTAGTCGTATTCGTGGGCCAGGCGAACTCGATAACTTCTCGCTCACCTCTCTCCTCGAGGCTGAGACGTCTTCCAAGGACAAGCTGACCATCCACCCGGCTCCTGTATTCAGGCCTCCTCCTCCTGCTGCCTGTGGGCCGCTCGATGAGGGTGTCGCTGGCGTAGGGGCCCCGCCCGATGTCCTCATGCAGGCTTTGGATGACCTTGGTCGCCCGGCCTCCCTGTCTCACATCCCCGCTTCCAAAAAGCGCAAGGGTGTTGATCGTCCGGTTCCACCTCCTCCTCAGAAGAAGAGTAAGGTGGCCTACTCTCGCCCTAGTCCGCTTCCGCCAATCAACCGCGCTACCAAACCCAAGCCCCGTCCAACAACGTGGGCAGGGATCACACAACAGGCCGCTTCGATGCCTCCCCCGCCTCCTGGCTTGGGACCGCAACATCACGGGCCTTCTCCTCCTCTCCCTGCATTCCCAACGGGCCTGATGAAGACTTCAACTCATCGGTCCGTTCCTTCTTTCACTTCCAAGGGCCCCCACCTGGAAGCAGGTTCTCGTGTCATTCGGGGGTACCCCACCCGACCTCACAAAAATCTTCACGGAGTCGGCTGTTCATGCAACCAATGGGTATCTCAGGGATGGTTGATCTATGTTGAAGGTCACCTCCATTGTCCGCGCCTACGACGGGTTGTCGTTGGTCACCCCAGCTGTTGCCAGCCCATCCGACTTGGACATCCTGCACAACTTCATCTGCGAGAGCCTTCCTACGGGTACCCCGTTTGAGGTTGCACTCCCATCATCAATGTCTTTCATAAAGATCCTCGATGTTCCCTACTTCGATCCAAAAGGGTTGAAGATCACCCAGGAGGCGCTTGAAAAGGCCCTCCGTACCTCAGTTTTTTTTTTTTTTTTTTTTTTTGATCAACAATTTATATAGCGGTGCTCAACAGCAGCCCGCTCACTATCTACAAACACGTACACTATGCGGCCTGGGTACTAAGTAAACTACTAAAAGACGTCCGCCCCCCAACCACGAGCCTTATGGCTCAAACACCTAAACTCCCATAAAGCCAGACCCACCTTGCAAAAACGGTGATGCAGGATAAGGGGAAGAGACCATTGAGGCCCCGCTAAACCCCAAAGCCATCGGACACTGTTCAGAGGCCACGCAGCGCAAATGAGATAAAACAGCACCACCCAGGAGGTGGCATGGTGTCTTGACGCCGACAAGCCAGAGAAGCGCCTGCCTGAAACCAGATGCAGAAAGTTAGCGGCGCCGCAGCCCGCTATCATAGTGGCCGCAAGTGCGAAAGAGTGAAGCTGGTCTGGGTCACTGAACCCTTAGGTTCGTGGTGTTAATTCACCCTAAATCCCCCAAAAAGAGGAATAACCCCACCTGCAACGATTACCTGACACCTGAAGGGTCCCAGTTGAAGCCAAACACTGTGGGGTTGTACTTCAGAAACGATGCAATATCCCTGAGGAAACGAGGATAGTGTACAGAATATCTATTGCGACAGCAAAAGAGAATATGCTGACAGGACTGCAAAGCAGCCCTGCAAGTGCAGCCGTGAGGCTCATTGATTTTGAAGCGTCGGTAGTACGCTCCAATGGGCGCGTGGCCAGTTATACACCGGCAAACGTGAGTGAACTCAGTGACACTGTGTCCAAAGGTTGAAAGCCAAGGTCCCCCATTGAGGTATGATGGCTGTAGCAGCCGCCCGTCAGGCTGTTGAAGCTCTAGAAATTCAGAGCCTCGATAAGTTGGATACTGGAAAGTGGAACCCCATGAGTCCAGGACTGAGTGCGCAGCTCGAGAGCGAAGCGCATCTATAGAATTGTCTGTCTTCCGATGTTCAACCCTGACTTTAAGCTCGGTGATGTACTTATGTGCCACACCATGGATATCCCACTGCAGAGCGGACAGGACGTAAATGAAGGTGATGCGGCAGAGGTCATCTGCTTCGAACCACTCTTGGAGAGCGTGACAAACTGACAAGCTAAAAGCCTGACCAGAATGCACGGAAGGGTCGACCGCTCTATGGGCTCGGCCCATAGAGTCAGTAAAGACTTGCTTTTGCGCTCGTTCTTGAACACGACAAGACCGAGTTGTTCCACTTTTCGCGTCGACGAGACACCTACAATCCCTCGCTGGATTTGGGGTACGCCCCACATACCGGTGTTACACCCTTGAAGCCCAAGACCTATTGGAGGTACTTGGGCTTCTACTTTGACTGCGGCTCACGTTTCATGAGCACGTTCGCTACTATGCCACCAAGGCGTTTACCACTGTGCAGGCCGTGCGCATGCTCGGTAACTCCATTAGAGGTCTTTCGCCTAAACAGCGCTGACTTCTATATTGGTCGTGTGTGGTTCCCATTGCGACATATGGCTATCGTCTATGGTATTTTGATGGCGCCCGCAATAAGGGCACAATGAACCAGTTAAAACGGATGCAGCAAAAAGCTGCTCTGTGGATTACGGGTGCTTTCTGCACCTCCCCCACCGGCGGTCTTGAGGCTCTAGCGGGTCTCATCCCTGTCCACCTTATGCTGAAGAAGCTGGCAACGCGTGCAGTGTATCGCATCGCCACCCTCTCGGACACCCACCCTCTTTGCTCCATGATGGGTGAGGGGCTTCTCAAACAGGCTGCACCACATGCTCGCTCAGCCGCCTTGATGACCCCAGCCATGCGAGGGAAAGTCAAGAGCACTGTCATGGAGGTGGACGAGCGCGTCCACACCTTAACTGAGAGCTTTGAGCCCTTTGCGCCCAAAGCTCGCCCAGGCGATCAGTTACTGGACCGCTATGCAGACCGTCTCCACTTTGACGAGCGCGATCCTACTCAGGATAGGCGCCCTTATCTCGACCAGCTCATCGCGAAAGCGAGGGCCAACCCACTAACAGTACTGGCTGCAACTGATGGCTCTGTCCCTCAGTCCAACCAGTATCAGGCGACTTCGGCTGCCATCCTCTACAAGGGACATGGTGAGCTTGAAAGGACTTGTTATGTCTCTGGCAGGGTTACTGCCCCAGATGCGGAACTCAATGCCATCTTGTGCGCAGTGCGCCTGGCTGTTAAGCAGGCAAACTGCCAACATATTATGGTCTTTACTGACTCCATGGGCTCGGCCCATAGAGCGATCGACCCTGGCGTGCACTCTGGTCAGGCTTTTAGCTTGTCAGTTTGTCGCGCTCTCCAAGAGTGGTTTGAGGCGGATGATCTCCGCCGCGTTACCTTCGTCTACGTCCCATCCGCTTTGTGGTGGGACATCCATGGTGAGGCACACAAGTACGTCACCGAACTTAAAGTCAGGGTTGGACGTCGCAAGACGGACAACTCTATAGGCGCGCTACGCTCCTGAGCCGCGCACTCAGTCCTGGATTTGTGGAACTCCACTTTCCAGGATCCAACCTACCGAGGCTGTGAATTCTTAGAGCTTCAACAGCCTGATGGGCAGCCGCTACAGCCATTGTACCTCAATGGGGGACCTTGGCTTTCAACCTTTGGACACAGTATCACTGAGTTCACCTGCGTTTGCCGGTGTATAACTGGCCACACGCCCATTGGAGCGTATTACCGTCACTTCAAGATCAATGAGCCTCACGGCTGCACTTGCGGGGCTGCTCTGCAGTCCTGTCAGCATATTCTCTTTTGCTGTCGCAATAGATATTCTGTACATTATCCTCGTTTCCTCAGGGATATTGCATCGTTTCTGAAGTACAACCCCACAGTGTTTGGCTTCAACTGGGACCCTTCAGGTGTCAGGTAATCATTGCAGGTGGGGTTATTCCTCCTTTTGGGGGATTTAGGGTGAATTAACACCACGAACCTAAGGGTTCAGTGACCCAGACCAGCTTCACTCTTTCGCACTTGCGGCCGCTATGATAGCGGGCTGCGGCGCCGCTAACTTTCTGCATCTGGTTTCAGGCAGGCGCTTCTCTGGCTTGTCGGCGTCAAGACACCATGCCACCTCCTGGGTGGTGCTCTCTTATCTCATTTGCACTGCGTGGCCTCTGAACAGCGTCTGACGGCTTTGGGGTTTAGTGGGGCCTCGATGGTCTCCTCCCCTTATCCCGAGTCACCGTTTTCGCAAGGTGGGTCTGGCTTTATGGGAGTTTAGGCGTTTGAGCCATAAGGCTCGTGGTTGGGGGGGCAGATGTCTTTTAGTAGTTTACTTAGTACCCAGGCTGCGTAGCGTACATGTTTGTAGATAGCGAGTGGGCTGCCATCGAGCACCGCTATACAAGTTGTTGATAAAAAAAAAAAAAAAAAAAAGTCAGTAAAGACCATCATATGCTGGCAGTTTGCCTGCTTGACAGCAAGGCGCACTGCACACGAGATGGCATTGAGCTCTGCATCAGGGGCAGTAACTCTGCCAGAGACATAACAAGTCCTTTCAAGCTCACCATGTCCCTTGTAAATGATGGCTGCCGAAGCCGCCTGATACTGGTTGGACTGAGGGACAGAGCCATCAGTTGCAGCCAGTACTGTTAGAGGGTTGGCCCTCGCTTTTGCGATGAGCTCATCTAGATATGGTCGCCTATCCTGGGCAGGATCGCGCTCGTCAAAGTGGAGACGGTCCGCATAGTGGTCCAGTAACCGATCACCTGGGTGAGCTTTGGGCGCAAAGGGCTCAAAGCTCTCAGTTAAGGTGTGGACGCGCTCGTCCACCTCCATGACAGTGCTCTTGACCTGCCCTTGCATAGCTGGGGTCATCAAGGCGGCTGAGCGGGCGTGTGGTGCAGCCCGCTTAAGGAGTCCCTCGCCCATCATGGAGCAAAGAGGGTGGGTGTCCGAGAGGGTGGCAACACGGTACACTGCGCACGTTGCCAGCTTCTTCAGCATAAGATGGACAGGGATGAGGCCAGCGAGGGCCTCGAGACTGCCTGTGGGGGAGGTGCGGAAAGCACCTGTGATCCATAGAGCAGCTTTTCGCTGCATCCGTTTTAACTGGTTCATCGCGCCCTTATTGCGGGCGCCATCAAAATACCATAGATGATAGCCGTATGTGGCAATGGGGACCACACACGACCAATATAGGAGTCGGCGCTGTTTAGGCGAAAGACCTCTAGTGGAGTTCCTGAGCATGCGCATGGCCTGCACAGTGGTAAACACCTTGGTGGCATAGTAGCGAACATGCTCATGGAACGTGAGCCCGCGGTCAAAGTAGAAGCCCAAGTACCTCCAATAGGTCTTGGGCTTCAAGGGTGTAACACCGGTATGTGGGGCGTACCCCAAATCCAGCGAGGGATTGTAGGCGTCTCGTCGACACGAAAAGTGGAACAACTCGGTCTTGTTGTGTTCAAGAACGAGCGCGAAAGCAACAAAGAGCAGGTAGATAATCTTGTAGGCCTTACGCAGGCCCACATTATTATCATCGAGTTGTTTGGATTGAGCCGGGATGGTCCCGTCATCCACAAAGGAAAGCAGCATTGTGTTGAGCGGCGCCGCCTTGATATAGAAGAGCTTCATTACCGGAGCAATGAACAGCCCATAGATAACAGGTGATAGAGCTGAGCCCTGCCTGACGCCCACGTCCGCAGACCGCGAGTTGGATTGGAAGGTGTTCCAACAGTAAACTGTGGAACGTCCAACAAGATAAGAGGCAAAGAACTCCACCAGAACTGGTGAGAACCCTTGCTTGCGAAGTACAGCCATGAACATCTCATGGTTGATAGAAGGGAAGAACTGCGTGATGTCAAAAGCCAGCGCGCTAGTCTGGAGACCCTTAACCCACCCTGCTCGCATGAGATGAGTCAGAATCAATCCAGCATCCTCAGTTGACCTCTGGCGGATGCTGCCAAGTTGGTTGGGATGGAAGATATCATGCTTGACAGCATCAAACTGTATCCTATTGATCATCTTTTCGATAAGTTTACTGAAAGTGATGAGGAGTACGATCGGGCTGAAGGCCTTCGGAACAGCGAGGAGGGCTTATTCGGCTTCAGAACGATAACCGATAGCGACTCCTTAAATATACGTGGCCAATGACCCACCCGAAGGCAAGCGTTGGCCAGCACGATGAAGAGCGCAAGGACGTGTTTATCCTTGAGCAACTCCTTTAGGTGGACCCATGTAACATGGTCCGGTCCTGGTGCAGAGGAGTTGGAACACCCCTTGAGGGCACTCAACAACTCATGCTCCAAAAAGTCAGCCCACTCACGGACTGGCTCGTCAGGAAGCTCATCTAAGACTGAGGCGTCGTACTCGCGACCAGAGGCCAAATTGTACATGCTGTGAAGGGTGTCCCATAGGTCGTCCATATTGTGGCAAGGCTGGTTGCCATCGCGAATAGCCTCACAGGGTGGTAGCTTGCGCTGTTTGACCCATTCCATCAGGTCCCATGGGCGCTTGCGAGAGGTAGCAATTTCTGCGATGCATTCATCAAAGAAATCATCCTTGGCATCCTTACATGCCTTCTTAAACTTGTTGTAATCAGCGAGCGAGCGGCTCAACTGATATACTCCGAATGCCTCTGAGCACTCGTCCGTCCACCAGGACTTGGAGTGCTTGGTAGGTTTGGACTCGGTCAAATGGGCAAGCCAAGCATCCAAGAACGCTGTCGCGATAGCATTGGCTAAGGCTTCAACGCCTTCCTTGGTTGCTGGGGCTGCGACAGGAATAGCTGCAAGATCCCGGAGGATATCCGAAATGAAAGACTTTTCAGCCTCGCTTCCAGGTTTAATTGTCCGTCGCCCAGATCCAGGCGGTTTGGGACCAATATCAAGATCTGTGCGCTCCTCGGGGACATTGCAGCTTTTATGAAGTACAACCCTACAGCGTTTGGCTTCACCCGGGACCCTTCGGGGGTCGGATAATCGCTGTGGGCGGGGTTGTTCCTCCTTTCGGAGGATTTATGGTGAATTGACACCACCGAGCTCTAGGGTTCGAAGACCTGCGCCTACCGCTATTCCTTCACACTTGCGGCCGCTATTGTAGCGGGTCACGGTGCCGCTAACTCTCTGCGTCTGGTTTCGGGCAGGCGCTTCTCTGGCTTGTCGGCCTCAAGACACCCTGCCACCTCCCGGGTGGTGCTGTTTTATCTCATTTGCGCTGCGTGGCCTCCGAACAGCGTCCGATGGCTCTGGGGTTTAGCGGGGCCTCGATGGTCTCCTCCCCTTATCCTGCGTCACCGTTTTCGCGAGGTGGGTCTGGCTTTATGGGAGTTTAGGCGTTTGAGCCATAAGGCTCATGGTTGGGGGGGCGGACATCCTTTAGTGGTTAACTTAGTAACCAGGCTGTGTAGCGTACGTGTTTGTAGATAGCGAGCGGGCTGCCATCGAGCACCGCTATATAAATTGTTGATAAAAAAAAAAAAAAAAAAAAGATCAAGATCTGTGCAGATCGGGACATGATCTGACAGACCCTGGAGATCGTGCTCCAATCTGGGCATGGAGATTAAGATCTCAGATGGAGCTAAGAATACAAGATCCAAGACGTTGGATCTCTGGTTTGGATTAGGACTGATCCGAGTCGGTCCATGGTTGGAAGGTCGTGCCCACTCAAGGCTGATCTGAGATGCGGTGTCCCGCAGGGATATTGCCATCGACGACTCGCCATGCTCATAGTCATCCCAAGTCGTCAACACGCAATTGAAGTCACCAGCCATATAGATGAAAGGTGTTAAAGAATGCACACAAGCAGTGAGGTGCTCAATGGCTGTGTGCTGATCATCAGAATAGATGTTCATAAGGTTGAGAACCTCACCCCCGCTGAAGAGGGAGAGGACAAGGATGTCGCGATGGTTGATGATGTCACGGCGCATAGTGGGGCGATAGCGGGAGAGCCTAGTCGAAACATAGGCGATCATGTGGGGAACTTCCCCTTCCTTAATGTGCACCATCTGCAGCCAGTCTGGATGCTTAGGTGTGCCGATAACCTCATCGCCCTCCATACTAGTGGTGGACGGTGCATGCCTTATGAAATTCCAAGGGGTTTCTTGGAAGAATAAAATATCAAATCTGTTTTTACAAATTTCGAGAAGGGTGTCTACGTGTGCATAGGTATGACGAACGTTCTGACAGTAAATACGAAGCCCACTACTTAGATCCTGAAGGTTTCCCAACATTAGTCTAGGTTCAGGGGTTAGTAAGTTGGCGGCAAGCAGTGTGCTCACATACCTGATGATACTCGGCCATGATCCACTCACGGTCATAGCAATGGGCCCAGAACTTGCACAAAGCCAAGTTGGCAGCATGGTCCTTGTGGCAATTGACACAGCGGCCCTTGTGGGGGCAGGGCTGGTCGCAAGGGGTGGGCGGCACAGGGCGTTTCGCTTTTGCATTGCCCTTGCAGCATCCCGCATGTTGACGATGCTCCTTCTGCTCGTGCGGACCCGAACAGATAGGGCAAGAGAGCTGTTTCACCTTGCAGGCAACAGTAGGATGGCCCCACTTCCAGCAGCACTGGCAGAGCGGGACCCCGGTGTGTCACGCAGCTGGCCTGATTGTGCAGGACTGCCCGGCAAGGAAGATCGGTTGGCCAAGGGCCTTCTTGGCACTGGTTCCCTGCTGGGAGTCCCAAATATTGCAATAGACAGTGCACGATGTCGAGTGCGCCGAATTGCGGTCGATCCGAGGCTTGGTGCTCAGATATGCGAAGACCTCAGCGTGAACTGAGGTACGGAGGGCCTTTTCAAGCGCCTCCTGGGTGATCTTCAACCCTTTCAGATCGAAGTAAGGAACATCGAGTATCTTTATGAAAGACGTCGATGATGGGAGCACAACCTCGAACGGGGTACCCGTTGGCCGCATGGACAGCCGACTCAGTGAAAATTTTCGTGAGGTCAGGTGGGGTACCCCTGAACGACACGAGAACCTGCTTCCAGGTGGGGCCCTCAGAAGTGAAAGAAGGAATGGACCGATGAGGAGAAGTCTTCATCAGGCCAGTTGGGAATGCAGGGGGAGGACCTGCTATGCGGACCGTCTCCACTTTGATGAGCGCGATCCTGCCCAGGATAGGCGCCCATATCTAGACAAGCTCATCGCGAGAGTGAGAGCCGACCCACTAACAGTACTGGCTGCAATCAGTCCAACCAGTATCAGGCGACTTCGGCTGCCATCATCTACAAGGGACATTGCGAGCTGGAAAGGACTCGCTATGTCTCTGGCAGAGTTACTGCCCCTGATGCGGAACTCAATGCCATCTCGTGTGCAGTACGCCTTGCTGTCAAGCAGGCAAACTGCCAACATATTATGGTCTTTACTGACTCTATGGGCTCGGCCCATAGAGCGGTTGACCGCATTCTGGTCAGGCTTTTAGCCTGTCAGTTTGTCGCGCTCTTCAAGAGTGGTTTGAGGCGGATGATCTCCGCTGCATTACCTTCGTCTATGTCCCATCCGCTCTGCGGTGGGACATCCATGGTGAAGCACACAAGTACATCACCGAGCTCAAAGTCAGGGTTGGACGTCGTAAGACGGACAACTCTATAGACACGCTACGCTCTCAAGCGGCGCACTCAGTCCTGGATTCGTGGAGCTCCACTTTCCAGGATCCAACCTACCGAGGCTCTGAATTCTTAGAGCTTCAACAGCCTGATGGGCAGCCGCTACAGCCATCGTACCTCAATGGGGGACCTTGGCTCTCAACCTTCGGACACAGTATCACTGAGTTCGCCTGCGTTTGCCGGTGTATAACTGGCCATGCGCCCATTGGAGCGTATTACCGTCGCTTCAAGATCAATGAGCCTCACGGCTGCACTTGCGGGGCTGCTTTGCAGTCTTGCCAGCACGTCCTCTTTCGCTGTCACGATCGCTACTCCGTGCATTACCCCCACTTTCTTGGGGATATTGCATCCTTTATGAAGTATAACCCCACGGCATTTGGCTTCAACCGAGACCCCTTGGGTGTCGGATAATCGCTGTGGGCGGGGTTGTTCCTCCTTTTGGGGGATTTATGGTGAATTGACACCACCGAGCCCTCGGGTTCGAAGACCTGCGCCTGCCGCTATTTCTTTGCGCTTGCGGCCGCTATTATAGTGGATTGCAGCGCCGCTAACTTTCTGCTTCTGGTTTCGGGCAGGCGCTTCTCTGGCTTGTCGGCCTCAAGACACCCTGCCACCTCCCGGGTGGTGCAATTCTTATTTCATTTGCGTTGCGGGGCCTCCGAACAGTGTCCGACGATTTTGGGGTTTAGCAGGGCCTCGATGGTCTCTTCCCCTTATCCCGCGTCACCGTTTTCGCGAGGTGGGTCTGGCTTTATGGGAGCTTCGGCGTTTGAGCCATAAGGCTCGCGGTTGGGGGGGCGGATCTTTTTTACTTAGTACCCAGGCCGCGTAGTGTACGTGTTTGTAGATAGCGAGCGGGCTGCCATTGAGCACCGCTATATAAATTGTTGATCAAAAAAAAAAAAAAAAAAAAAATGCGGGGGAGGAGGAGAAGGCCCGCAACGCTGCGGTCCCAAGCCAGGAGGCGGGGGAGGCATCAAAGCGGCCTGTCATGCAATCCCTGCCCACGTTGTTGGACGGGGCTTGGGTTTAGTAGCGCGATTGATCGGCAGGGGCAGACCAGGGCGAGAGTAGGCCACCTTGCTCTTCTTCTGAGGAGGAGGTGGTACCGGACGATCGACACCCTTACGCTTCTTGGAAGCGGGGATGCGAGGTGGGGAGGCTGGGCGACCAAGGTTGTCCAAAGCCTGCATGAGGACATTGGGTGGAGCCCCTACACCAGCGACACCCTCATCGAGCGGCCCACAGGCAGCAGGAGGAGGAGACCTGAATACAGGAGCCGGGTGGATGGTCAGCTCGTCCTTAGAAGACGTCTCAGCCTCGAGGAGAGAGGCGAGTGAGAAGTTGTCGAGTTCGCCTGGCCCGCAAATATGACTAAAGTCAGTGGCCATGACGGCATTCACAAAGGACGTCATCTGGGCCACAAAGGCATCACCCCCATCGATGGTGAGCGGATTGTGGTGCGCGGCCCGCAGAACCCAGTCTGTGGCCTTCGCAATGGAGGTGGTCAATACCTCGAGATCGCCAGGAAGATCCTCGACTGTGTCTTGGAACTTCAAGGCGTATTGACCTAAGAGTAGGTCGACGGAGGGGTCCCTCGAGACCTCCTCCCCTCCCTGAGTGCCCTCAACCTCCATCTCCTGGGGGTGGGCCATCCCTGAGTCAGACTCATCTGTGGACGAATGGGCGGAACCCGTGGTGGAACGGGACCTGCGGCAGGGCAACGTGTGGCGAGATCGAGACGGCACAACTGTCGAGTATGTGGCCCTAGTCGAGGTAGGGTCTGGCGAGATTGGTGAGGCATCACCGCCCAGGGGCGATGAGCCAGCAACCGATGGTGGTATTGCTGGTGGTGCGGAGCCTGAGTCCCCCCTACGACGGCTTCTAGGAACTGCCCCAGGGGGCCTCGCACCCCAACCTCTCGGTGGGAGGTCGGACATGTGTTGCTTGTGCAGTACAAATGATCAGGTGATGAGGTCTGACGAGGCGATAAAGCATTGGACGACGAAAGAGACGATGAGCTGGTTGTTTACACTTGTTGGCAAGTGGGCATTCGAGAGAAAGAGGTGTCGTCCGTACCTCGGTTCACGCTGAGGTCTTCGCATATCTGAGCACCAAGCCTCAGATCGACCGCAATTCGGCGCACTCGACATCGTGCACAGTCTATTGCAATATTTGGGACTCCCAGCAGGGAACCCGCGCCAAGAAGGCCCTTGGCCAACCGATCTTCCTTGCCGGGCAGTCCTGCACAATCAGGCCTGCTGCACGACACACCGGGGTCCCGCTCTGCCAGTGCTGCTGGAAGTGGGGCCATCCTACTGTTGCCT
>CACVBS010000059.1:82510-107773 GCA_902728275.1 Cyclocybe aegerita | reverse complement strand
CAAATCGATATAGCCGTGCTCGATGGCAGCCCGCTTGCTATCTACAAACACGTACACTACGCAGCCTGGGTACTAAGTTAACTACTAAAAGACATCTGCCCCCCCAACCACAAGCCTTATGGCTCAAACACCTAAACTCCCATAAAGCCAGACCCACCTTGCGAAAACGGTGATGCGGGATAAGGGGAAGAGACCATTGAGGCCCCGCTAAACCCCAAAGCCATCGGACACTGTTCAGAGGCCACGCAGCGCAAATGAGATAAAACAGCACCACCCGGGAGGTGGCAAGGTGTCTTGAGGCAGACTAGCCAGAGAAGCACCTGCCCGAAANNNTTAGCGGCGCCGCAACCCGCTATACTAGCGGACCGCGAGCGCAAAAGAATAGCGGTGGGCGCAGGTCTCCGACCCCTAGGGTCCGAAATCCTCCAAAAGGAGGAATAACCCCGCCCACAGCGATTATGTGACAGGTCCCGGTTGAAGCCAAACGCCGTAGGGTTGTACTTCAAAAAAGATGCAATATCCCCAAGAAAGCGGGGGTAATGCACAGAGTAGCAATCGCGACAGCGAAAGAGAATATGCTGGCGAGACTGCAAAGCAGCCCCGCAAGTGCAGCCGTGAGGCTCATTGATCTTGAAGCGACGATAATACGCTCCAATGGGCATGTGGCCAGTTATACACCGGCAAACACAGGTGAACTCAGTGATACTGTGTCCGATGGTTGAAAGCCAAGGTCCCCCATTGAGGTACAATGGCTGTAGCGGCTGCCCATCAGGCTGTTGAAGCTCTAAGAATTCAGAGCCTCGGTAGGTTGGATCCTGGAAAGTGGAGTTCCACGAATCCAGGACTGAGTGCGCTGCCCAGGAGCGAAGCGCGTCTATAGAGTTGTCCGTCTTGCAACGTCCAACCCTGACTTTAAGTTCGGTGACGTACTTGTGTGCCTCACCATGGATGTCCCACCACAAAGCGGATGGGACGTAGACGAAGGTAACGCGGCGGAGATCATCCGCCTCAAACCACTCTTGGAGAGCGCGACAAACTGACAAGCTAAAAGCCTGACCAGAGTGCACGCCAGGGTCGATCGCTCTATGGGCCGAGCCCATGGAGTCAGTAAAGACCATAATATGTTGGCAGTTTGCCTGCTTAACAGCCAGGCGCACTGCACACAAGATGGCATTGAGTTCCGCATCTGGGGCGGTAACCCTGCCAGAGACATAACAAGTCCTTTCGAGCTCGCGATGTCCCTTGTAGATTATGGCAGCCGAAGTCGCCTGATACTGGTTGGACTGAGGGACAGAGCCATCAGTTGCAGCCAGTACTGTTAGTGGGTCGGCCCTCGCTTTCACAATGAGCTCGTCAAGGTACGGGCGCCTATCCTGGGCATGATCGCGCTCGTCAAAATGGAGACGGTCTGCATAGCGGTCCAGTAACTGATCGCCTGGGCGAGCTTTGGGCGCAAAGGGCTCAAAGCTCTCAGTTAAGGTGTGGACGCGCTCGTCCACCTCCATGACAGTGCTCTTGACTTTCCCTCGCATGGCTGGGGTCATCAAGGCGGCTGAGCGAGCATGTGGTGCAGCTCGCTTGAGGAGTCCCTCACCCATCATGGAGCAAAGAGGGTGGGTGTCCGAGAGGGTGGCGACGCGATACACTGCACATGTTGCCAGCTTCTTCAGCATAAGGTGGACAGGAATGAGATCCGCTGGAGCCTCAAGACCGCCAGTGGGGGAGGTGCGGAAAGCACCTGTGATCCATAGAGCAGCTTTTCGCTGCATCCGTTTTAACTGGTTCATTGCGCCCTTATTGCGGGCGCCATCAAAATACCATAGACGATAGCCATATGTCGCAATGGGAACCACACACGACCTATATAAGAGGCGGCTCTGTTTAGGCGAGAGCCCTCTAGTAGAGTTCCCGAGCATGCGCATGGCCTGCACGGTGGTAAACGCCTTGGTGGTGTAGTAGCGAACGTGCTCATGAAACGTGAGCCCACGGTCAAAGTAGAAGCCCAAGTACCTCCAATAGGTCTTGGGCTTCAAAGGAGTAGTGCCGGTATGCGGGGCGTACCCCAAATGCAGCGAGGGATTGTAAGTGTCTCGTCGACACGAAAAGTGGAACAACTCGGTCTTGTCCTGTTCAAGAACGAGCACGAAAGCAACAAAGAGCAGGTAGATAATTTTGTAGGCCTTACGCAGGCCCACATTATTATCATCAAGTTGTTTGGACTGGGCCAGAATGGTCCCATCATCCACAAGAGAAAGCAGCGTCATATTGAGCGGCGCCGCCTTGATGTAGAAGAGCTTCATTACCGGAGCAATGAACAGCCCAGAGATAACAGGCGAGAGAGCAGAGCCCTGCCTGACACCCACATCCGCAGACCGCGAGTCGGATTGGAAGGTAAAGAACTCCACCAGAACCGGTGAGAACCCTTGCTTGCGAAGTACAGCCATGAACATCTCATGGTTGATAGAAGGGAAGAACTGCGTGATGTCAAAAGCCAGCGCGCTAGTCTGGAGACCCTTAACCCACCCTGCTCGCATGAGATGAGTCAGAATCAATCCAGCATCCTCAGTTGACCTCTGGCGGATGCTGCCAAGTTGGTTGGGATGGAAGATATCATGCTTGACAGCATCAAACTGTATCCTATTGATCATCTTTTCGATAAGTTTACTGAAAGTGATAAGGAGTACGATCAGCCTAAAAGCCTTTGGCACAGCATAGGAGGGCTTATTCGGCTTCGGGACGATAGCGACTCCTTGAATATACAAGGCCAATGGCCCCCCCGGAGGCAAGCATTGGCCAACACGATGAAGAGCGCAAGGACATGTTTATCCTTGAGCAACTCCTTTAGGTGGACCCACGTAACATGGTCCGGTCCTGGTGCAGAGGAGTTGGAGCACCCCTTAAGGGCACTCAACAACTCATGCTCTGAGAAGTCAGCCCACTCACGGACCGGCTCGTCAGGAAGCTCATCTAAGACTGAGGCGTCGTACTCGCGACCAGAGGCCAAATTGTACATGCTGTGAAGGGTGTCCCATAGGTCGTCCATATTGTGGCAAGGCTGGTTGCCATCGCGAATAGCCTCACAGGGTGGTAGCTTGCGCTGTTTGACCCATTCCATCAGGTCCCATGGGCGCTTGCGAGAAGTAGCGATTTCTGCGCTACGTTCATCAAAGAAATTACGTTTGGCGTCCTTACACGCCTTCTTAAACTTGTTATAATCAGCGAGCGAGCGGCTCAACTGATATACTCCGAATGTCTCCGAGCACTCGTCCGTCCACCAGGACTTGGAGCGCTTGGTAGGTTTGGACTCGGTCAAATGGGCAAGCCATGCGTCCGAGAATGCTGTCGCGATAGCATCGGCTAAAGCTTCAATGCCTTCCTTGGTTGCCAGGGCTGCAACAGAACTCGACAACTTTTCGCTCGCCTCTCTCCTTGAGGCCGAGACATCTTCCAAGGATGAGCCGACCATCCACCCGGCTCCTGTATTCAGGCCTCCTCCTCGTGCTGCCTATGGGCCGCTTGACAAGGGTGTCGTTGACGTAGGGGCTCCTCCCGACATCCTCATGCGGGCTTTGGACGACCTTGGCCGCCCAGCCTCCCCATCTCGCCCAACTTACCGAGGCTCTGAATTCTTAGAGCTTCAACAGCCTGACGGGCAGCTGCTACAGCCATCGTACCTCAATGGGGGACCTTGGCTTTCAACCATCGGACACAGTATCACTGAGTTCGCCTGCGTTTGCCGGTGTATAACTGGCCACATGCCCATTGGAGCGTATTATCGTCGCTTCAAGATCAATGAGCCTCAAGGCTGCACTTGCGGGGCTGCTTTGCAGTCTCGCCAGCATATTCTCTTTCGCTGTCGCGATTGCTACTCTGTGCATTACCCCCGCTTTCTTGGGGATATTGCATCTTTTTTGAAGTACAACCCTACGGCGTTTGGCTTCAACCGGGACCTGTCGCATAATCGCTGTGGGCGGGGTTATTCCTCCTTTTGGAGGATTTCGGACCCTAGGGGTCGGAGACCTGCGCCCACCGCTATTCTTTTGCGCTCGCGGTCCGCTAGTATAGCGGGTTGCGGCGCCGCTAATGTTCTGCGTCTGGTTTCGGGCAGGTGCTTCTCTGGCTAGTCGGCCTCAAGACACCTTGCCACCTCCCGGGTGGTGCTGTTTTATCTCATTTGCGCTGCGTGGCCTCTGAACAGTGTCCGATGGCTTTGGGGTTTAGCGGGGCCTCAATGGTCTCTTCCCCTTATCCTGCATCACCGTTTTTGCAAGGTGGGTCTGGCTTTATGGGAGTTTAGGTGTTTGAGCCATAAGGCTTGTGGTTGGGGGGGCAGATGTCTTTTAGTAGTTAACTTAGTACCCAGGCTGCGTAGTGTACGTGTTTGTAGATAGCAAGCGGGCTGCCATCGAGCACGGCTATATCGATTGTTGATAAAAAAAAAAAAAAAAAAAAAAAAAAGATGCTCCTTCTGCTCGTGCGGACCCGAACAGATAGGGCAAGAGAGCTGTTTCACCTTGCAGGCAACAGTAGGATGGCCCCACTTCCAGCAGCGCTGGCAGAGCGGGACCCCGGTGTGTCGTGCAGCTGGCCTGATTGTGCAGGACTGCCCGGCAAGGAAGATCGGTTGGCCAAGGGCCTTCTTGGCGCGGGTTCCCTGCTGGGAGTCCCAAATATTGCAATAGACTGTGCACGATGTCGAGTGCGCCGAATTGCGGTCGATCTGAGGCTTGGTGCTCAGATATGCGAAGACCTCAGCGTGAACCGAGGTACGGACGACACCTCTTTCTCTCGAATGCCCACTTGCCAACAAGTGTAAACAACCAGCTCATCGTCTCTTTCGTCGTCCAATGCTTTATCGCCTCGTCAGACCTCATCACCTGATCATTTGTACTGCACAAGCAACACATGTCCGACCTCCCACCGAGAGGTTGGGGTGCGAGGCCCCCTGGGGCAGTTCCTAGAAGCCGTCGTGGGGGGGACTCAGGCTCCGCACCACCAGCAATACCACCATCGGTTGCTGGCTCATCGCCCCTGGGCGGTGATGCCTCACCAATCTCGCCAGACCCTACCTCGACTAGGGCCACATACTCGACAGTTGTGCCGTCTCGATCTCGCCACACGTTGCCCTGCCACAGGTCCCGTTCCACCACGGGTTCCGCCCATTCGTCCACAGATGAGTCTGACTCAGGGATGGCCCACCCCCAGGAGATGGAGGTTGAGGGCACTCAGGGAGGGGAGGAGGTCTCGAGGGACCCCTCCGTCGACCTACTCTTAGGTCAATACGCCTTGAAGTTCCAAGACACAGTCGAGGATCTTCCTGGCGATCTCGAGGTATTGACCACCTCCATTGCGAAGGCCACAGACTGGGTTCTGCGGGCCACGCACCACAATCCGCTCACCATCGATGGGGGTGATGCCTTTGTGGCCCAGATGACGTCCTTTGTGAATGCCGTCATGGCCACTGACTTTAGTCATATTTGCGGGCCAGGCGAACTCGACAACTTCTCACTCGCCTCTCTCCTCGAGGCTGAGACGTCTTCTAAGGATGAGCCGACCATTCACCCGGCTCCCGTATTCAGGCCTCCTCCTCCTGCTGCCCATGGGCCGCTCGATGAGGGTGTCGCTGGCGTAGGGGCCCCGCCCGACGTCCTCATGCAGGCTTTGGACGACCTCGGTCGTCCGGCCTCCCCTCCTCGCATCCCCGCTTCCAAGAAGCGCAAGGGTGTTGATCATCCGGTCCCACCTCCTCCTCAGAAGAAGAGTAAGGTGGCCTACTCTCGCCCTGGTCCGCCTCCGCCAATCAATCGCGCCACTAAACCCAAGCCCCGTCCAACGACGTGGGCAGGGATTGCCAAACAGGCCGCTCCGATGCCTCCCCCGCCTCCTGGCTTGGGACCGCAGCTTCGTGGGCCTTCTCCTCCTCCCTCCGCATTTCCAACAGGCCCGATGAAGACTTCACCTCATCGGTCCGTTCCCTCTTTTACTTCCGAGGGCCCCACCCGGAAGCAGGTTCTCGTGTCGTTCGGGGGTACCCCTCCCGACCTCACGAAATTCTTCACCGAGTCGGCTGTTCGTGCAGCCAACGGATACCTCAGGGATGGTTGATCTATGCTGAAGGTCACCTCCATCATCTGCACCTACACGGTTTGTCGTTGGTCACCCCCGCTGTTGCCAGTCTGTCTGATCTGGACATACTGCGTAACTTTATCCGCGAAAGCCTCCCAACGGGTACCCCGTTTGAGGTTGCGCTCCCGTCGTCGACATCTTTCATAAAGATACTCGATGTTCCTTACTTCGATCCAAAAGGGTTGAAGATCACCCAGGAGGTGCTTGAGAAGGCCCTCCGTACCTCGGTTCATGCTGAGGTCTTCGCATATCTGAGCACCAAGCCTCGGATCGACCGCAACTCGGCGCACTCGACATCGTGCACCGTGTACTGCAACATCTGGGACTCCCAGCAGGGAACCCGTGCCAAGAAGGCTTTAGGCCAACCGATTTTCCTCGCTGGACGGTCCTGCGCAATCAGGCCCGCTGCACGTCACACCAGGGTCCCGCTTTGCCAGCGTTGCTGGAAGTGGGGCCACCCCACTGTCGCTTGTAAGGCGAAACAACTCTCTTGCCCCATCTGTTCGGGTCCACACGAGCAGAAGGAGCATCGTCAACATGCGGGATGCTGCAAGGGCAACGCGAAAGCGAAACCCCCTGTGCCGCCCACCCCTCGCGACCAGCCCTGCCCCCACAAGGGCCGCTGCGTCAATTGCCACAAGGACCACGCCGCCAACTCAGCTTCGTGCAAGTTCTGGGCCCATCGCTACGACCGTGAGTGGATCATGGCCGAGTATCGTCAGGTACATGAGCACGCTGCTCGCTGCCAACTTACTAACCCCCGAACCTAGACTAATGTTGGGAAACCAGCAGGATCTAAATAGCGGGCTACATATTTACTGTCAGAACGTTCGTCACACTTATGCACACGTAGACATTCTTCTCGAAATTTGTAAAAACAGATTTGATATTTTATTCTTCCAAGAAACGCCTTGGAATTTCATAAGACACGCACCGTCCACCACTAGTATGGAGGGCGATGAGGTTATCGGCGCACCAAAGCATCCCGACTGGCTGCAAATGGTGCGCATTAAGGAAGGGGAAGTTCCCCACGTGATCGCCTATGTTTCGACTAGGCTCTCCTGCTATCGTCCCGCTATGCGTCGTGACATCGTCGACCATCGTGACATCCTCGTCCTCTCCCTCTTCAGCGGGGGTGAGGTTCTTAATCTAATGAACGTCTACTCTGACGATCAACACACAGCCATTGAGCACCTAGCTGCTCGTGTGCACTCTTTACCACCTTTCATTTACATGGCTGGTGACTTTAACTGCGTGTCGACGACTTGGGATGACTATGAGCATGGTGAGTCGTCGACGGCAATATCATTGCGGGATACCACATCTCAGATCGGCCTCGAGTGGGCACGACCTTCTAATCATGGACCGATGAGGATCAGTCCTAATCCAAACCAGAGATCCAACGTGTTGGATCTTGTATTCTTAGCTCCATCTGAGATTCTAATCTCGATGCCCAGATTGGAGCACACTCTCCAGGGTCCGTCAGATCATGTCCCGATCTGTACAGATCTTGATATCGGTCCCGAACCGCCTGGATCTGGGCGACGGACAATTAAACCCGGAAGCGAGGCTGAGAAGTCTTTCATTTTGGATATTCTCCGGGATCTTGCGGCTATTCCTGTCGCAGCCCCGGCAACCAAGGAAGGCGTTGAAGCTTTAGCTGATGCTATCGCGACAGCATTCTCGGACGCATGGCTTGTCCATTCGACCGAGTCCAAACCTACCAAGCGCTCCAAGTCCTGGTGGACAGAAGAGTGCTCGGAGACATTCGGAGTATATCAGTTGAGCTGTTCGCTCGCTGATTATAACAAGTTTAAGAAGGCGTGTAAGGACGCCAAACGTCATTTCTTTGATGAACGCATCGCAGAGATTGCTACTTCTCGCAAGCGCCCATGGGACCTAATGGAATGGGTCAAACAGCGCAAGCTTCCACCATGTGAGGCTATTCGCAATGGTGAACAGCCTTGCCACGATATGGACGACCTTTGGGACGCCCTTCACGGTACGTACAACTCGGCCTCTGGTCGCGAGTACGATGCCTCAGTCTTAGACAAGCTTCCCGACGAGCCGGTCCGTGAGTGGGCTGACTTCTCAGAGCATGAGTTGTTGAGTGCCCTTAAGGGGTGCTCCAACTCCTCTGCACCAGGACCGGACCATGTTACATGGGTCCACCTAAAGGAGCTGCTCAAGGATAAACACGTCCTTGCGCTCTTCATCGTGTTGGCTAATGCTTGCCTTCGAGTGGGTCGTTGGCCGCGTATATTTAAGGAGTCGCTATCGGTTATTGTTCCAAAGCCGAATAAGCCCTCCTACTCCGTGCCGAAGGTTTTTTGGCTGATCGTACTCCTCATCACTTTTGGTAAACTTATTGAAAAGATGATTGCCAATAGGATACAGTTTGATGCTGTCAAGCATGATATCTTCCATCCCAACCAACTTGGCGGCATCCGCCAGAGGTCAACTGAGGATGCTGGATTGATTCTGACTCATCTCATGCGAGCAGGGTGGGTTAAGGGTCTCCAGACTAGCGCGCTGGCTTTTGACATCACGCAGTTCTTCCCTTCTATCAACCATGAGATGTTCATGGCTGTACTTCGCAAGCAAGGGTTCTCACCGGTTCTGGTGGAGTTCTTTGCCTCTTATCTTGTTGGACATTCCACAGTTTACTGTTGGAACACCTTCCAATCCAACTCGCGGTCTGCGGACGTGGGCGTCAGGCAGGGCTCAGCTCTATCACCTGTTATCTATGGGCTGTTCATTGCTCCGGTAATGAAGCTCTTCTATATCAAGGCGGCGCCGCTCAACACAATGCTGCTTTCCTTTGTGGATGACGGGACCATCCCGGCTCAATCCAAACAACTCGATGATAATAATGTGGGCCTGCGTAAGGCCTACAAGATTATCTACCTGCTCTTTGTTGCTTTCGCGCTCGTTCTTGAACACAACAAGACCGAGTTGTTCCACTTTTCGTGTCGACGAGACGCCTACAATCCCTCGCTGGATTTGGGGTACGCCCCACATACCGGTGTTACACCCTTGAAGCCCAAGACCTATTGGAGGTACTTGGGCTTCTACTTTGACCGCGGGCTCACGTTCCATGAGCACGTTCGCTACTATGCCACCAAGGCGTTTACCACTGTGCAGGCCATGCGCATGCTCGGGAACTCCACTAGAGGTCTTTTGCCTAAACAGCGCCGCCTCTTATACCGGTCGTGTGAGGTCCCCATTGCCACATATGGCTATCATCTATGGTATTTTGATGGCGCCCGCAATAAGGGCGCGATGAACCAGTTAAAACGGATGCAGCGAAAAGCTGCTCTATGGATCACAGGTGCTTTCCGCACCTCCCCCACAGGCAGTCTCGAGGCCCTCGCTGGCCTCATCCCCCTCCATCTTATGCTGAAGAAGCTGGCAACGTGCGCAGTGTACCGTGTTGCCACCCTCTCGGACACCCACCCTCTTTGCTCCATGATGGGCGAGGGACTCCTTAAGCGGGCTGCACCACACGCCCGCTCAGCCGCCTTGATGACCCCAGCTATGCAAGGGCAGGTCAAGAGCACTGTCATGGAGGTGGACGAGCGCATCCACACCTTAACTGAGAGCTTTGAGCCCTTTGCGCCCAAAGCTCACCCAGGTGATCGGTTACTGGACCACTATGCGGACCATCTCCACTTTGACGAGTGCGATCCTACTCAGGATAGGCGCCCTTATCTCGACCAGCTCATCGCGAAAGCGAGGGCCAACCCTCTAACAGTACTGGCTGCAACTGATGGCTCTGTCCCTCAGTCCAACCAGTATCAGGCGACTTCGGCTGCCATCATCTACAAGGGACATCGCAAGCTGGAAAGGACTCGCTATGTCTCTGGCAGAGTTACCGCCCCTGATGCGGAACTCAATGCCATCTCGTGTGCAGTGTGCCTTGCTGTCAAGCAGGCAAACTGCCAGCATATTATGGTCTTTACTGACTCTATGGGCTCGGCCCATAGAGCGGTCGACCCTTCCGTGCATTCTGGTCAGGCTTTTAGCTTGTCAGTTTGTCGCGCTCTCCAAGAGTGGTTTGAAGCAGATGACCTCCTCCGCATCACCTTTGTCTATGTTCCGTCTGCTCTGCAGTGGGATATCCATGGTGAGGCACACAAGTATGTCACCAAGCTTAAAGTCAGGGTTGGATGTCGGAAGACGGACAATTCTATAGACGCACTTCGCTCTCGAGCTGCCCATTCAGTCCTGGATTCATGGAATTCCACTTTCCAGGATCCAACTTATTGAGGCTCTGAATTCTTAGAGCTTCAACAGCCTGACGGGTGGCCGCTACAGCCATCGTACCTCAATGGGGGACCGTGGCTTTCAACTTTCGGACACAGTATCACTGAGTTCGCTCACGTGTGCCGGTGTATAACTGGCCACACACCCATTGGAGCGTACTACCGTCGCTTCAAGATCAATGAGCCTCATGGCTGCACTTGCGGGGCTGCCTTGCAGTCTTGCCAGCACATCCTCTTTCGCTGCCACGATAGATATTCTGTACACTATCCCCGTTTTCTCAGGGATATTGCATCGTTTCTAAAGTACAACCCCACAGTGTTTGGCTTCAACCAGGACCCTTCAGGTGTCAGGTAATCGTTGCGGGCAGGGTTATTCCTCCTTTTGGGGGATTTAGGGTGATTTAACACCACGAACCTAAGGGTTCAGCGACCCATGCCAGCTTCACTTTTTCGTGCTTGCGGCCACTATCATAGCGGGTTGCGGCGCCGCTAACTTTCTGCATCTGGTTTCAGGCAGGCGCTTCTCTGGCTTGTCGGCCTCAAGACACCCTGCCACCTCCTGGGTGGTGCTTTTCTTATCTCATTTGTGCTGCATGGCCTCCGAACAGCGATTGATGATTTTGGGGCATAGCAGAACCTCGATGGTTTCCTCCCCTTATCCCGATGCACTGTTTTCGCGAGGTGGGTTGCCCTCTGGGGAGTTTTGGCATTTGAGCCCAAAGGGTCTTGGTTGGGGGGGCAGTCGTCCTTTAGTGGTTAACTTAGTAACCAGGCTGTGTAGTGTACGTGTTTGTAGATAGCGAGCGGGCTGCCATTGAGCACCGCTATATAAATTGTTGATAAAAAATAAAAAAAAAAAAAAAAAAAAAAAAACCACATGCCCGCTCAGCTGCCTTGATGACCCCAGCTATGCGAGGGAAAGTAAAGAGCATGATCATGGAGGTGGACGAGCATGTCCACACCTTAACTGAGACCTTTGAGCCCCATGCGCCCGAGGCTCGCCCAGGCGATTGGTTACTGGACCGCTTTGTGGACTGTCTCCACTTCAACGAGCGTGATCCTACCCAGGATAGGCGCCCATATCTTGACGAGCTCATTGCCAAAGCGAGGGCCGATCCTTTAGCAGTACTGGCTGCAACTGATGGCTCTGTCCCTCAGTCCAACCAGTATCAGACAGCTTCGGCTGCCATCATCTACAAGGGACATCGCAAGCTCAAAAGGACTCGCTATGTCTCTGGCAGAGTTACCGCCCTAGATGCGGAACTCAATGCCATTGCATGCGCAGTGTGCCTTGCTGTCAAGCAGGCAAACTGCCAGCATATTATGGTCTTTACTGACTCTATGGGCTCGGCCCATACAGCAGTTGACCCCTCCATGCACTCTGGCCAGGCTTTCAGTCTGTCAGTTGGTCACGCTCTCCAGGAGTGGTTTTTTATTTTTTATTTTTATTTTTTATCAACAATTTATATAGCGGTGCTCAATGGCAGCCTGCTCGCTATCTACAAACACGTACGCTACACAGCCTGGTTACTAAGTTAACCACTAAAGGACGACTGCCCCCCCAACCAAGACCCTTTGGGCTCAAATGCCAAAACTCCCCAGAGGGCAACCCACCTCGTGAAAACAGTGCATCAGGATAAGGGGAGGAAACCATCGAGGTTCTGCTATGCCCCAAAATCATCAATCGCTGTTCGGAGGCCATGCAGCACAAATGAGATAAGAAAAGCACCACCCAGGAGGTGGCAGGGTGTCTTGAGGCCGACAAGCCAGAGAAGCGCCTGCCCAAAACCAGACACAGAAAGTTAGTGGCGCCGCAAGCCGCTATGATAGCGGCTGCAAGCATGAAAAAGTGAAACGGGTGCAGGTCTCTGAACCCTAAGGGTCGAGGGTGTCAATTCACCGATAAATCCTCCAAAAGGAGGAATAACCCCGCCTGAAGTGATTATCCGACACCCGAGGGGTCTCGGTTGAAGCCAAACACCATGGGGTTGTACTTCAGAAACGATGCAATATCCCCGAGGAAACAGGGATAGTGTACAGAATATTGATCGCGACAGCGAAAGAGGATGTGCTGGCAAGACTGCAAAGCAGCTCCGCAAGTGCAGCCATGAGGCTCATTGATCTTGAAGTGAGGGTAGTACGCTCCAATGGGCGCATGGCCAGTTACACACAGGCAAACATGAGTGAACTCAGTAATACTGTGTCCGAATGTTGAAAGCCAAGGTCCTCCATTGAGGTACAATGGCTGAAGCGGCTGCCCGTCAGGCTGTTGAAGCTCTAAGAATTCAGAGCCTTGGTAAGTTGGATCCTGGAAAGTGGAGCTCCACAAGTCTAGGACTGAGCGCGCAGCTTTGGAGCGAAGCACGTCTATAGAGTTGTCTGTCTTGCGACATCCAACCCTGACCTTAAGTTCGGTGACATACTTATGTGCCTCACCATGGATATCCCACTGCAAAGCAGATGGAATGTAGACAAAGGTGATGCGGCGGAGATCATCCGCCTCGAACCACTCTTGAAGAGCGTGACACACCGACAGACTAAAAGCCTGGCCAGAGTGTATGGAAGGGTCCACCGCTCTGTGGGCTGAGCCCATGGAGTCAGTAAAGACCATAATATGTTGGCAGTCTGCCTGCTTGACAGCAAGGCGCACTGCACACGCGATGGCATTGAGTTCCGCATCTGGGGCGGTAACTCTGCCAGAGACGTAGCGAGTCCTCTTGAGCTCGCAATGTCCCTTGTAGACGATGGCAGCTGAAGCCACCTGATACTGGTTGGACTGAGGAGAGCCGTCAGTCACAGCCAGTACTGTTAAAGGATCGGCCCTTGCTTTCGCAATGAGCTCGTCGAGATATGGTCGCTTATCCTGGGTAGGATCGCGCTCGTCAAAATGGAGACAGTCCGCATAGCGGTCCAGTAACCGATCACCTGGGCGAGCTTCAGGTGCAAAAGGCTCAAAGCTCTCAGTTAAGGTGTGGACGCGCTCGTCCACCTCCATAACGGTGCTCTTGACTTTCCCTTGCATGGCTGGGGTCATCAAGGCAGCAGAGCGGGCATGTGGTTCAGCCCGCTTGAGGAGTCCCTTGCCCATCATGGAGTGAAGAGGATGGGTGTCTGAGAGTGTGGCTACGCGATACACTGCGCGTGTTGCCAACTTCTTCAGCATAAGGTGGACGGGAATGAGACCTGCTAAGGCCTCAAGACCGCCTGTAGGTGAGGTGCGGAAAGCACCCGTGATCCATAGAGCAGCTTTTCGCTGCATCTGTTTGAGCTGGTTCATGGCACCCTTGTTACAGGCGCCATCAAAGTACCAGAGACGATATCTGTGCGTGGCAATGGAGATCACACACAATCTATAGAGGAGGCACTGCTGTTTAGACGAAAGACCTCTGGTAGAGTTTCCGAGCATGCGCATGGCCTGCACAGTGGTAAATGCCTTAGTGGCATAGTATTCAACATGCTCATGAAATGTGAGCCCGTGGTCAAAGTAGAAGCCCAAGTACCTCCAATAGGTCTTGGGCTTCAAAGGTGTAGCGCCAGTATGCGGGGCATACCCCAAATCCAGTGAGGGATTGTAGGTGTCTTGTTGACACAAAAAGTGGAACAGCTCAGTCTTGTCATGTTCAAGGACGAGTGCGAAAGCAACAAAGAGAAGGTAGATAATCTTGTAGGCCTTACGCAGGCCCACATTATTATCATCGAGTTGTTTGGATTGAGCCAGGATGGTCCCATCGTCCACAAAAGAAAGTAGCGTCATGTTGAGCGGTGCTGCTTTGATATAGAAGAGCTTCATTACTGGAGCAATGAACAGCCCAGAGATAACAGGCGAGAGAGCTGAGCCCTGCAGGAGTGGTTCAAGGCAGATGATCTCCACCGCATCACCTTTGTCTATGTCCCATCTGCTTTGCGGTGGGACTTCATGGTGAGGCACACAGGTACGTCACCGAACTTAAGGTCAGAATTGGACGTTGCAAGATGGACAATTCCATCGACGCGCTCCGCTCTCAAGCTGCACACTCAGTCCTGGATTCGTGGAATTCCACTTTCCAGGACCCAACCTACCGAGGCTCTGAATTTTTAGAGCTTCAACAGCCTGACGGGCGGCCGCTTCAGCCATTGTACCTCAATGGAGGACCTTGGCTTTCAACATTTGGACACAGTATTACTGAGTTCGCTCACGTTTGCCAGTGTATAACTGGCCATGTGCCCATTGGAGCGTACTATCATCACTTCAAGATTAATGAGCCTCACAGCTGCACTTGCAGGGCTGCCTTGCAGTCTTGCCAGCACGTTCTCTTTCGCTGCTGCAATAGATACTCTGTACACTATCCCCGTTTTCTCAGGGATATTGCATCGTTTCTGAAGTACAACCCCATGGCGTTTGGCTTCAACCGAGACCCTTTGGGTGTCGGATGATCACCGTGGGCGGGGTTATTCCTCCTTTTGGGGGATTTAGGGTGAATTGACACCACAGACCTTAGGGTTCGACGACCCATGCCTGCGACACCTCTTTCGTGCAGGTGGTCGACTTTCTTGGTCGATCACAACACTGCTGACTCTCTGCGTCTGGTTTCAGCCAGGCACATCTTTGCCTTGTTGGCCTCAAGACACCCTGCCACCTCCCAGGTGGTGCTGTTTTATCTCATTTGCACTGTGTGGCCTCCGAACAGCGTTCAACGACTCTGGGGTTTAGCGGGGCCTCGATAGTCTCTTCCTCTTATCCTGCATCACCATTTTTGCAAGGTGGGTCTGGCTTTGTAGGAGTTTAGGTGTTTGAGCCACAAGGCTCGTGGTTGGGGGGGCAGACGTCTTTTAGTAGTTTACTTAGTACCCAGGCCACGTAGTGTACATGTTTGTAGATAGCGAGCGGGCTGCCATCGAGCACCGCTATATAAATTGTTGATAAAAAAAAAAAAAAAAAAATAAGCCTCTTAGATATCTAACACAAACTTACCAGTGCATTCTTCATAGCTTACAGCTGGTGCTATATTGAGTTGCATTGCAGGAAAGGCAAAGTTATCTTTGATACCAATCCTAGGTACGTTGTGGTAACAAGAATGTTCTTCCAGAATTTCTAGCATTTCAGCTGGTGCATACATTCTCATTGACATCATTGAGACTGTGGCACATAGCTGCCATAGATTTAACAAATTCAGACTTGTGTTCTTTTACAATCACAAAATCTTACCTTTGCAATTTTTTGACAGATTTTTTCATTTGGTGTCAGCTCTCCATTATAGATTTTACTACTAGCTGCAGGTCCCACAATGTTGGGTGAATGTTGGTGCGACATGCTTATACCAAAGCATCGTAAATCCTTCACACCAGGATTGATACCCCGGTGTTCAAAGCCAGTTCCTCCCACCAATACACCATTGATCATAATAGGCCTGTCCAGAGTGACCTAGCTTTTGTCCCCCATAATCTCATCACAGAGACGGAGGAGGTCCTCTCTGAGAGTCTGGTTGAGTAGCCTCATACTAAGATATATGGTGTCAGAATCATCTCTTAAAAGAAAAGAACATAATTTACCCATCAAAACACCATGCAACAATTAGATCCTTTTCAGATTCAACATTTCCAATAGGTTATGAGTTCTTACATAAGTAAGACTTGTTCTTTCAACCTGGGACACAGAGATCATTTTACTTTCCCATGTTACAGTCATCCATGCTTTTTTTCCCACAGTAAGTATTACATTGATGGCATAGCTACATTTTCAATAGTTCACTACATTTTTACTGGCTATTGTAGTAATGCTCTTCTTGCCCTCTGCAAAATCAAAATCACCAACCTCCCTTGCTCACTGCAGCCCTCTTTTGCCCTTCCAATCTAACCCCCAGCACCATCCAACAACAAGCCCTGGTGCCCAAATGATCCTGGACTTAACAGTTCAGCACCATTCACACTTGTTCAGCCACCGCTGCCTGCCCCTCTCACCCCATGACCACCTGCTCACCCTGCTCACCCTCTGCCTCTTGCCCCTCCCAACAGGCCTCAAAAACAAAGAATGATGGCAAACCAATGCACCCCTTCTTGCCCTCCTACCCTTGCTCTCGTCTTCCACCACCACCACTCCCTCCTCTCACCCTTCCAATGTGCCTTGCCCATCCAAACAGCCCCCAAAGATGATGAACAACACCGAACACGGAGGTTGGGTGTTGTTTGCACTCGTTCTCTGTCCTGCCCACCTGCCCACCCAGCACCACCTGCCTCTCACCTTCCACCCCCACCACCACCACTTCTCACCCTTCCAACACCCCCGCACAAACAGCCATCCAGGATGATGAACGACACCAAACTTGGACATTCAGCAGCATTCACAGTCGTTCTGTGCCCTATCCACCCCTTCTCACCCTTCCCCCCTCCCTCTCATCTTCTGCCACCACCAGCCCCCTCTTCTTGCCCCTCTGACACTCCTTGCCCATCCAAACAGCCCCTGAAGAGCCCTGATGACAGCAAATGATGCTGAAGCTCTCATCCTCTAAAAAATTTCACTTTCAGAACATCATGAAATAGAATAGATATATATTGAGAATAATTATGTGAAATACATGTTCCAGAAAGCAAAGGCCAAGTCATGAGTATGAATGAGAGAACACTGTTGTTGAGTCACAGAGGTGGTTGTTGTTGACTTGTGGAGGCTGTCATCAAGTCGCACAACATGATGATGAACTGGTGGGGTGGAGTAAGTAATGGAAGGAGGGATTAGGGTCAGTGACACACTATGCTGGGTCTCCCACTGCTCAGGTCTCCCTTGTGGTCCTTCTCTCCATCCAGCTCTTCCATAACCCTCATTGGAGGGCATGGCCATGGAGATGTTGGACCTGACATTGATCTGTGGAGGCGGTCATTGAGTTGTTGGAGCTGATATTGAGTTGTGGGGAACTGACATTGAGCCATGAGGGAGCGGCTTCCAGTTACTGTGGCTAATGTTGAATCAGCAGGCCAGCATCAAGGCATGGGGCCTATTATCAACTTGTGTGATGCAACAGAGAACTAGCAGGTGAGTAAGGAAGAGTGGAAGAAGAGGTAGTCACTCACTCACTGCGTTGGGTGTTCAGTCTCCGGCTACTCGGGTCTCCAGCTACTTGGGTCTCCCTTTGTCTTTCTCCTCCTCCATTCAGCCCTTCAAAATGTGCTCTGACCCTCATTAGAAGGCACAGGTGCATGGTGTAGGTATCTATAGTAGAAGAGGGAGAGGAGGAATGGTGATAGTAGCAGCAGAAGAAAGAAAGTGATGATGTAGCATGCGATTATGGCCAGCACAAGTCACCTGATCACTTACCTCTATAGAAATATTACTGTCTACAAATGACATAGTATTCACATACTCTACATTATATTTATGGGTACTGTATTTTTCTCCTGTATTTTACATTAATTGCACAAGTTATTTCATGAGAATTGAATAAGAATTGACAGAGATATGGAATTTGCAAGATGAGGTGAGTGGCTGTGGTGGCTTTGTTTGTTTAGCCAAACATATGACGCACAAAAACTCTCCAGGAGTTTTTGTGTGTCATAGCTGTCAAACTCTGCTCACATGACCTAGCAAGTCACATGTTCTTCTACTACAGAAACAGTCTCTCTATATCTCTGCAACAGCTGCAGCTACAGCTCTGAAATTTTATACACCATGAGGCGATGTTCAGAGAAGCTTACATAATAAATTTCAGATTTTCAGGGGTGCTGTGGCATGAGATATTGCATGTTTTAAATGCAGCAAACCCGCACCTCCATATCTCAACACCTACTGATGCTACAGGTCTATAATTTTGAGGCCAACATCACCTATATTATATCTACGTGTGTACAAGTTTTCAGGACTGTTGATTGTCTTGATGCCAAGATATTGTGATATGCGCATTGTTTTAAATGCAAAAAACCCGCACCTCTATATCTCAACACCTACTAATACTATCAGTCTATAAATTTGAGGCTATTATCAACCATATTAGATATACATCTGTACTGACTTTCAGGTCTGTCAATAATCCGAGTGCCAAGATATTGCAATATGTGCATTTTTGGGTTTTTTGGTGCAAACCAGTAATTTAAATATGCAGCCATGAATAATCAATGTGCATCTATGAACTCTACATTTGCTAAAGACCTTCTGTATCCTATATAATGCTGCCAAGGTGTTCCAGTGCTCTGGTCCTTGCCAGGGGTAGAGATTTGAGTACACATTTTCAGCTATTTTTAGAAATCAGCACTATTTAGTCAATTGTGCACACAATTCTGTGCACGATACTGATATTTGGGGACCAATGTAACTGAACATTATGACTCCTCATTAATGCAGATTTGTTTTAGCTAGGGGATGTCTGGGAGAGAGGCCAGTGAAGCCACATTTTCATATTTTTAGGGGTATGAAGCATTAATTTGACTGTAGATCTACCAAATCCTGGAATTTTCCCATGTTCAAGACCTCTACTGAGAGTTATGAATATTTCATGATTTATGATATTTTGAAATTAAAATTAAAATGGCCCAGAAATAATTGAAATATGCCAGCATTTGTCACAACCCATCTCCTGCTCCTGGCTCAATTATGCAACTTCCAAGGCTGTTATCTGGCTTCTGAGGCTCATGGTATTGAGCTGTGCACTTTTCAGATGCTTCTTAGACATCCAGGAATGAGCTCTGAGCTTCCAGAATGCTTCTGACATGTGCCATGTCTCTAGCTCATCCCATTGTGCCTCCAAGCCATTGTTCTATTGTTCTTCATTGTTCTTATTGTCTTGGCTGAGTTATCTATTATATAATCATAGTATGTTATTCTACATGGCATAAATACCCATGTACAGTAGTTGATTCCTCAGTCAGAATATCAAACTTGCCCCATTTCTTAGAGTGCAGAAGAATTAATAAAAGAATAAATAGGACAGCTAAAGATATGAGACAAAAATGAACTCGTAATTGCCATGCAAAGCAATGGCCCACAATACCAAGTCTAGCATATATAATAGTGCCATCGGTGATACGAAATAGTCCTGACAATTAGGTGTTAATGACTGAGACAAAAATAACAGCATAATTAGAGCATACCATATCGTTTCATAAGGTTATCAGGTCCAAGAGGCACATATAATTTATTTTCCCAACTGTACATAGAGTGGAGGGCTTCATCAGATGTGTCTTGAATGTAAACCAGAATTCTCTTGACATACTGCCGGTGTAGGATGAGTGGATGATCTGGTACTTCATAAATATAAGGAAAATTGGCATGGCAGGAAGGCGAGGATATAAGTGTGCCATTAGGGACAACAAATCTGGGGTCTGAGGGTCCCTGAAGATTCTTTTTTTTTTTTTTTTTTTTTTTATCAACAATTTATATGGCGGTGCTCGATGGCAGCCCGCTCGCTATCTACAAACACGTACACTACACAGCCTGGGTACTAAGTTAACCACTAAAGGACATCCGCCCCCCCAACCACAGCCTTGTGCTCAAATGCTGGAGCTCACACAAAGCCAGACCCACCTCGCGAAAACGGTGACATGGGATAAGGGGAAGAGACCATCGAGGCCCCACTAAACCCCAGAGCCATCAGACACTGTTCGGAGGCCACGCAGCGCAAATGAGATAAGACCAGCACCACCCGGGAGGTGGCAGGGTGTCTTGAGGCCGACAAGCCAAAGATGCGCCTGCCCGAAACCAGACGCAGAATGTTAGCAGCACCGCAACCTGCTATAATAGCAGACCGCAAGCACAAAGAAATAGTTACAGGTGCAGGTCTCCGAACCCTAAGGTTTGAGGGGGTCAATTCACCGATAGATCCTCCAAGAGGAGGAATAACCCCACCCACAATGATCATCTGACCCCCGAAGGGTCTCGGTTGAAGCCACACACTGTAGGGTTGTACTTTTGTACTTCATAAATGATGCAATATCCCCAAGAAAACAGGGATAGTGTACAGAGTATCTATCGTGACAGCGAAAGAGGACGTGCTGATGGGACTGCAAGGCAGCCCTGCAAGTGCAGCCATGAGGCTCATTGATCTTGAAGTGACGGTAATATGCTCCAATGGGCATGTGGCCAGTTATACACCGGCAGACACGGGTGAACTCAGTGATACTGTGTCTGAAAGTTGAAAGCCAAGGTCCCTCATTGAGGTACGATGGCTGTAGCGGCCGCCTGTCAGGCTGTTGAAGCTCTAAAAATTCAGAGCCTTGGTAAGTTGGATCCTGGAAAGTGGAGCTCCACAAGTCTAGGACTGAGCGCGCAGCTTTGGAGTGAAGCACGTCTATAGAGTTGTCCGTCTTGCAATGTCCAACCCTGACCCTAAGTTTGGTGACATACTTGTGTGCCTCACCATGGATATCCCACCGCAAAGCAGATGGAACATAGACAAAGGTGATGCGGCGGAGATCATCCGCCTCGAACCACCCTTGGAGAGCGCTCCCTGAAGATTCATAGAGGGCCCAACAAAGGGATAGACCACCAAAGAAGAGGCTGGAGAAGCCATTGTACCAGATATAACAGGGTTTGATAAGTAGTGGCTGTTTAGTAATGCTAAGCCAGTGGCCGAGTCAGTCCTGTGCCCCCGTCTAGCGCTACAATATCGGAAGAACCCACAAAGGGTGAAGGCACTAGGAAAAGTGCCTGGAGGAGTCCAGATGATGGCGGTTGTGAAAGAAGAAGGGGCTGCACAAATGTCACAAGTGGTTGTAGAGAGCCAAACAAATGATGCACATGTCAACTTTGGACCACTGGCCTGTGCGCTCTGACCACCTCTGGTGACTTTGCTGTCAGTGGGCTCCTCCCGCCATCTAGTGCCTGCAGGGGCCATCCAACAATGCTGGTGTTGCACTGACCACCACCCGCTCGCCCTCCTCATCCTCCACCGCTGCCTCTCGCCCATCCAACACCCCCAGGGGCCGTCCAACGATGCCCCTGGTGCACAAATGACCCCAAACTGTGACGTTCGGGGTTGTTCCCGCTCGTTTTTTTGCTGCTGCCTGCCGGGTTTGCCCCACCACCACCCCCTCATCCTCCTTGCCCTCTGCCACCGTCTGTCACCATCCAACACCCCCAGGGGCCGTCCAATGACGCCCCTGGTGCACGAACTGCCCGGAACTGCAACGTTCGGGGTCGTTCCCACTCATTTTGCGTCTGTGACCTCCCCCCTCTCCTTGTATCTCATCTAGCTTTTTCTTTTGTTAAATATGAACATTATGTATTTATTCATTCATCTGACATAAGTATCAGCAAAGGCCTTCAACCCTCAGAGCCACTTAGGACTTTGCACTGTCCTTTGTTTGCTTTAGAGGCACAACAAATACAAGTACACATTTGTCTACATTGCCAGCAAATTGCTTTCTTCTGATCTCTTCCTCATCTTCTTACCATCTAGCTGCTTTCTTCATCCCTCCAGGGCATATTTGATAAGTGGATACAGTACCAAACCGATTCACTCTTCTCTGAGCCCAATCTATCTTCTTTCTATTCATCAGCAAGCTCCTTTCAAGCTTTGAATATGGTACCGAACCAATTCAAGCCCCCAGACATTTGGACCTTTAACATGCCAATTCCCATTGTGTCAGTCTATGCCCTTGAGATATCTGATTGCCCACCGCTAAACCAGGTTGTAGCCAGGGAAGGGTCCTTGTTTTAAATGGGCACATCATTTATTCTCCTAACAGCACCTTGGACGTTGCTCTCCCTGCTCCAGATCCTGACAAAGGAAGGTTCAACAATGTCTTCAAGCAAAAACATGACAATCCTTCCTGGTACTTGCAACCCAGGTGGTGGAACTTAAGATGGGGATGGATGGCATTCATTCCTCAGCACCCAGTTTTTACTGGAGACTTGTTTGGTGTCTTGTCCCACCTGCCTTATCCTGTCTTAATGCAAGAAGGCTACACTATTCCGCCATCTTATGGTGAGCACTGGGCTGCTCTGGAACATTACCTGTCCACAGTAGCCAGTTCTCTATGACAACAGTATGGGCTGCCATCAATGCAGCCTCCATGCATATGGACTCAGGGTTACAATCGCCACTTCAAATCATTTTACGCCTCACAAAAGGCCATATCTGCCTCAAGAGACTGGTTTAGAGTTTGGATAGGCTTTGTGTCCTATCTTGTTGCAATGGCGCAGTGGAAGGAAGTCTCAAAATCATCTTCATCTATTCCTTCTCTAGTTATCAACAACTGGTACCACCACCTCATCAAAAAAGGTTTTTCAGAAGCTTGGCTACAGTCTCTGTATCAATCAATTGTTTGCACCTTTGAGCATATCATACCTCAAGCTGGCGTATTCATCTATCTTCCTTGAGAAGAATTACAACCCTCACCAGAATGGTTTCAGCAATTAGACGTTCCAATCTGGTATGAATGGACAAACGTCCATGCTTCAAATAAAGTGCTAGAGCCTTGGGCCCCTCCAGCAATTCTCCTACAAGAAGCCCACACTATTGTTTTCCAGGCCCCAAAATTTCAACAGAATTCAATCAATCTTTTTGACAATACAGAAATTTTCAAGTCCTCACAACCTTTCAACGTATTATGGAATGCATACTGTGGCAGACAGGCCATATACGAGAAGGAATGCCAGAAGCGAGAACAACCTTTAGATTGTCAAGTCCGTCTAGCCAGAGCTAATAATCCTCCCATCAAATTGGCAACAATTTACATTTGGGCTATGTACGAGGAGAATTGTTTTATTCGGACCTGCATTATTCCAGAGATGAGAAGAATTGCTGTTGACACCTTTTCTGTCAAGGAAAAGATCTACAATGCCTTTGAAAATGCTTGGCATTGTAGCAAGCACTTCTCTCTTCCAGATCCTCCCAACGATTACTCTTCTGCTGCTACTCAAGAAGAATGGAATGAATTTTATTTGCATATCAACATTGAATCTGAAGAATCATACCTTCCTCAAGAAGCTCATAACCAGGATCTGACAACTTTGCAGAGCGCCGTCTTTATGAACACCCATCCCTATTTTCCACTGGCTGAAGCACAAAATCTGGGAGCAGATAGAATGCAGGAAGAGATTCTTGACATAGCTTGGCTGTACTATGGATTTGTTCCACCACTTCTATCAACAAATTCTTCTCCATCTGGTCTGTGGTCAGAGAATAAGAAAAAGGAGTTTCTTCGGATGATTGGCATGTGCTACAACGATACTCAACACATCAACTTTGTGAACCAGCAGGTTCTTGAGGTGGATAACTTCATTCAACAACTTCTCAGAAATGAACAACCCAATGATGACATCTGGGATGGAGGTCTATCGAACCACCAGTCTTTACTTGCTGATCCTTGGCTTAAGTTGGTTGTGAAGGCCTATTATGAGTTTGTCAACAATGAAAACAAACTTCAGCAATGTCCGCTCTATATGTTCAATTTTGGATCAGAGAGTACAGTGCCATGGAACATAGCTGTATATTCCACCTCCACCATTCTTGTTATCTGTTTGGAGAGCACGACAAACTGACAGACTGAAAGCCTGGCCAGAGTGCATGGAGGGGTCTACCGCTTTATGGGCCGAGCCCATAGAGTCAGTGAAGACGATAATATGCTGGCAGTTTGCCTGCTTGACAGCAAGGCGCACTCACATGAGATGGCATTGAGCTGAGTTCCGCATCTGGGGCGGTAACTCTGCCAGAGACATAACAAGTCCTTTCGAGCTCGCGATGTCCCTTGTAGATGATGGCAGCCGAAGTCGCCTGATACTGGTTGGACTGAGGGACAGAGCCATCAGTTGCAGCCAGCACTGTTAAAGGGTCGGCCCTCGCTTTCATGATGAGCTTGTCAAGATATGGGCGCTTATCCTGGGTAGGATCACGCTTGTCAAAGTGGAGACGGTCCGCATAGTGGTCCAGTAACCAATCGCCTGGGCGAGCTTCAGGCGCAAAGGGCTCAAAGCTCTCAGTTAAGGTGTGGACACGCTCATCCACCTCCATGACGGTGCTCTTGACCTTCCCTCGCATAGCTGGGGTCATCAAGGCGGCTGAGCAGGCATGAGGCACGGCCCGCTTGAGGAGTCCTTTGCCCAACATGGAGCGAAGAGGGTGGGTGTCCGAGAGGGTGGTGACACGGTACACTGCGCATGTTGCCAACTTCTTCAGCATAAGGTGGACGGGGATGAGACCAGCAAGGGCCTCAAGACCACCTGTAGGTGAGGTGTGGAAAGCACCTGTGATCCATAGAGCAGCTTTTCACTGCATCCATTTTAGCTGGTTCATCGCACCCTTATTATGGGCGCCGTCGAAATACCAGAGACGATAACTGTATGTGGCAATGGGAACCACACACGATCTATATAAGAGGTGGCACTGTTTAGGCGAGAGACCTCTGGTAGAGTTTCCGAGCATGCGCATGGCCTGCACAGTGGTAAATGCCTTGGTGGCATAGTAGTGGACATGCTCATGAAACATGAGCCCATGGTCAAAGTAGAAGCCCAGGTGCCTCCAGTAGGTCTTGGGCTTCAAAGGTGTAGCGCCGGTATGAGGGGTGTACCCCAGGTCCAGCGAGGGATTGTAGGCATCTCGTCGATGCAAAAAATGGAACAGCTCAGTCTTGTCATGTTCAAGAATGAGTGTGAAAGCAACAAAGAGAAGGTAGATAATTTTGTAGGCCTTACGCAGGCCCACATTGTTATCATCAAGTTGTTTGGATTGGGCCAGAATGGTCCTGTCATCCACAAAGGAAAGCAGCATCGTGTTGAGCGGCACCGCTTTGAAGCAGAGATGGTATCTGTCGACTTGATCAAGGTTTCAAAGACCAGGACATTGTTTGCTTTCTTCTCAATCATGTCCGTACTTTGCAATTGAAGGAGACTCTTCATCAGTGTCCTAATTGTTATTATCCTCATTTCAAGTACCCATATCGACTTGATCACACCTTTGCTAAAGCCGACTTC